>LPNX010124195.1:17689-67349 GCA_001517045.1 Pseudotsuga menziesii | reverse complement strand
AAAGGACCTTTAGGGGGTGTATTTCAACTCCAACCCCCTCCCCCCTCCCCCACCCAAAAAAAAATGTCATGACAATTGGAATTTTAAGTGTGTCTTTATAACCACCAGTCCCAAAAGTCCAAATTCTCATGACTTTTAAGGGGGGGTTTCTATAAAGCGCATTGAAAAGGACCTTTAGGTGTATTTCAACCCCGCCCCCCCTGCCCTCAAAAAATAAAAAATAAAAAATTGTGACAATTGGAATTTTGAGGGCGGATTTATAACCACCGCCCCCAAAAATCCAAATTATTGTGACATTTAAAGGTTTTTTTTTAAATCACTTTGAAAAGGACCTTTAAGGGGAGAGGGTGGGGGTCTTTGAAACCCCCTAAAAAAAATTCATCACAATTGGACTTTTGAGAGCAGATTTATAACAACTTCTCCCATAATCCAAGATTCTCATGACTTTTGCGGACGACTTTAAAACAACTGCCCCGAAAAATCCAATTTCTACAACTTTTGGGGGAAAATTTAAAAGAACTATTAAAGGAAATTTCAACTCAAAATGGGCCTCCTAATAAAAATAAGAAAATAAAAGTTAAGATAATAAAATATTATTTATTAATTTTCAAGAGGAAGAAAAGAAAAAAACTACTTTTTGTTGTATTTTCGACATATAATCTTGTGATTTTACTCAAATTTTGATTGGCAAAGCTCGTTGGATGCAAAATTAAATTCCACATCCAATGAGTACCCAATCGGCATACTTGTGACGGACCCTGCAACCCCAAAAACAAGAAATACTTGAAAAAATGTGATGATGATGTGTTTTTCAGGTATTTCGTGTTTTTGGGGTAGTGGGGTCCGTCAAAAGTATGCTGAGTGGATATTCGTTGGATGTGGAATTTAATTTCGCATCCAAGAAGCTCTCTCGATCAAAATTTGAGTAAAAACACAAAGATATGTCGAAAATATGAAGAAAAAAAATAGTTTTTTTTATGATACCTATCCCCAAATTTATATTAAAAAATTGTTTAAGACCTATACAATATTTCAATTAAAGCAATTTCAATGGCTAACACATATGACATGGAATTTGAATTAGTGTTAAAAGGCCCATTTTGAGTTGAAATTTCCTCTAATGCTCCCCCACAAGTCCAATTCCCATGACGTTTTTGGGGGGAGGGGGGTTAAAAACCCGCTAGTATGGCCATTTCATCAGACCAACTGTAAGAATTACCTTCATTGCTTTAGGGTTTATAGTTTTATAAAACTTTCCACTTAAGTTTTTTTTAATTTGGATGCCTTTGTTTGCAGTGGTAGTATGTGGTTCATTCTCTGCACAAACGAACAACTTTTATGACTCCAACTTTGATCCATATACGTAAACAAAAATGGTTGTGGTTAAGGATTAAGGGTTTGAACTTCCTTATACTCATTCAAATGCTCTGTTCCAAGGTAAATATATTAACCTCGACCCCAAATTTCGATTTTTGTTGTATTCAATCTCTAAAACAAAATCTAATAGTGAAAATCTTTGCGTGCATGTACAATCCATGGTGTGGATTATATACAATGGTGGAATTCGTTCTCCAAATAAATAGGTATGCATAAAACTTTGTCTAAAAGCTGGTTGGAAGAGATCTACTATTCGCCAAGATTTGTGTTTGGAAATGAAAGGGATTTTCGGCCTTTGTAACTTTCAGATATGTTTATATTCCAATCACATCGTTGGATCTAGTATTTATTTTGCAACTTTGATATATGTCGTGTTATATAAAATTGTATGGTTTATAAAAATAGCATTCATGCCTTCTTGACTTAGTTATAATGTATAGTTTATGAGTTGAGGTTTTGGCTTCGTTTTGTTGACGACGTTAGTTGAAAGGAAGCTTAGTTGCCGGTTGTAAAAAAATGACTGTAATAACTAACAGGACTCTTGTTTTCGTTGTGAATTTATACATGTATATTTTATTTGATTCTAAGTTTAGATTATTGTTTTGAATCTTTTCAGAGTTTATTTAGATTTATAGAAAGGCTTACTTTGGCCATAACTTCATAAGCATTGCTAATAATATGAATTCATAACGATCACTATATCTTTAATTTGATAAGAAACCTCTCAGCTCTCATTACTATATATGTATAATGCTAAAAGGAAAATGCTATGTTTTATTAGTTATTAATCCTAAAAGGGTTACCACGGTCTGAATAGGAAATGTACTTGTGATTTCTATTATTTATGTGCAGAAATAAATCAAAAATATGAACAAAGATTTATAAGGTATTGAATCTATAATTATTGTTTATAATTTATATTAAGAAAACTGGCATAATCATCATTTCATAAATGTAAATAAAAAAATTAGTATGACAAAGTTAATAAAATAAAAACATGTCACCATTGATGGGAAAACAAAACTGAAGTTGTCGTTCCTCCTAGCCAAACTCTGAGGGCATCTAAATCACTTTCTTTAGAACTCCCAAGCCTGTTTACTGAACCACAAGGGAAAATAATAAACGATGTTCTATCCCTCTCTGCATAAGCTAGATCATTTCCCCTCCATCACAAGCCCCCTGCTTATTTGATGGGAATAATACTTTATATTTTTTTTACGTAGACTTGGCCATTTATGAGCCACCTGCTCATTATCGCTCCACAAGGAGTCTCGACCTGATTTTAGGGAAGATGCCTCCTACATCACTTGAGTTTTTACTCAACAGTTTCTTTCATTTGTCATTCCCCCTTATAGGTAACACACACTCTTTTAATGGCTACTTCAGTTTCGATTTCTCTTAGTTTTTTTAATTATTAAATAATAATAATTCCATTACATTTATTTTGAATTTATTTTGTTAAAATATAAAAAAAAATATTTAAAGTCTTTAACAATTATTAATTGTCTGGTGCATTAGAGGTACAATGGGCTTTGTCATAAGGGGACACCTTCAATCTTGCAATAGGTTAAGACATTTTTAAAAGACTTGGATTCTAGTTTTGATCAAGAAATTATGGAGACCATAATTTCCCTTCCCAAGAAATAGCATCTCTAAGAGAGGATTCTTTAAGATTTTGATCCATTCATTGTTGTAAGGTTAGAAGATCGATTTTCTCTTATTAATTTGTCAACCATCCTCGTTATTTGTTTCAACCATCCTCGTTCACCATTGGTCATTCCATGAGGTTGTGTATGGAGGACTCTATTGCATATCTTAAGCATCCAAGTTTAGCCTCTCCTTAGGTGGATCTCACTCACCCGCGTCTCTCATAAATTGATGTAAGTTTTGGATAGCAAGAAGCTAGTTTTGTTTATAGAGTTAGAGAAATAGAGTGTGCCTTCCCCTAGGGAATATTTGATCCCTCTTTCCCAGCCATATCTTTCATGACTTCTTGCTTACCTTGAAGGTCATTTTGGGGAAACAAATTCTAGAAAATAGGTACATGATTGAGGAAATTTCTCCTTGAGCCTAGTCCAAGAATGGAGAGAAAAATCTTTTAAGATGATCCTTCTACATAGAAAGATATTGAAGGATTCCATGTTCTAGATATTGTCCATTATTTCTGACACCATTGCGATGGAGGTAGTACCATATATTCATCTTGTCATTGATATGGTTTTCTCGTGGATTGTTTCTAAAGACAAAGAAATAAACCTTGGCATGAATAATATGCTCATGTGGCTTCACTCATGGTATGATTTCACTTGACCCATCTATGTTATCATAATTAGGTTAAGTAAGTGTAGTTTCATTTAAGTTCAACATGTATTGTTACCTATGCATTTCACTTGTGATTATTTTATTTTGATCTTTATAGCATTTTATTTTGAATAATGCAAGATAAAGTGTCTTCCTCTCATGCATTTCACATAATTTCTATTAGATGTGTGTGTAGGACTCAATGAACCCATGGGATTCTAAAGGATTCTCATATGCTCCCGAGAAGATTGCATGTCACTTAGTTGGAGTGAGTTGGTATTCATGAGAGTGCGTGAAGAATTCTTTACACATGGGTTAGAGTGAGGGGTTTCTTTTTCTTTTGTAAAGCACAAGTTTTTGGGGCTATATTGTGTAGAGTGTAAATTTTGGGATAAATACCCTTGGTCACCTCATCACAGGTCTTCTTGGTTTCCACCTCAAGGAGGTGTTGGCCTTGTGGTTTCACTGAGTGCCCTTTGGTAGTTGTGTGATGCCTTTAAGAAAAAACATTGAAACACACGGTAACACTCAAATTTTATTTGTAAAAGTGATTGCTCGTGTAAGAGTTCTCTTATCCGTCTTAGCAGAACTCATTTTGCCTACTTGGACCTATTGTTTCGATGCAAACCCCATCCACTCCGTTTTGAGACCCACTTCATTCATTCTGTAAAGAAAATCCTACACTACATTGATGCGAACCCCATCCTCTAGGTTTTGAGACCCACTAGCACAATAGTCGGCAGAGAATATTTGGACACTACATTGACCCCATCCCTGCGGTTCCTGAAAAAGGTTTCCGTATATTGCTGTTACCTCTAAGATGAGAATTTTTTCCAGAAGGAAATAATTCATCCATAAATAAATATAATATTAATGAGGAAATGGATAGGCGTAAACTCTGCAATCTTTCTCCTTATCACGAATCTCTCTGTACATTACACGGTGGAGTTTCGATAAAGTCAAGATGTGTTTGATGCAAATATCACAATAAAGCCTTATAGATTCCACTGCATCCGTACATATTTACTGTTACTGTATTGAATTATCATCTGCAGGACCTCACATTGACAGCGGATGAATTAATTTTTGTCCAAAAGGAAATATAATTGATCCATAAATAAGCATTAATGAGTGTGAACAGGAGGAAATGGATAGGCATTACGGTAGAAACTCCATAAAGTCAAGGCGTATTCGATCAAATATCATAAATTCCGGTGACAGTCATCTTCAATGATGGAAAAACACTGCGACGATCATCCTTGGAGATTTCGTTGGGCATATTGATTTGCTGGTGATAATAAGAGCAAGTGGGGAAACTGTTGAGATAAAGGTAAACATCATCAATGTTAACTGCGCAACAAACAATGAATTCAAAATATTGATGTTAATATTAGTATGGACAAAGTTGGTAAACATCATATCACACCCACAAATATTCTGTCCATTGTTAACTTCACAACGAATGTTGAATTCAACATAATCGGAGCAGCTGTGACAGGTTTAGTATTGACAAACTTGACGAGACAAAGCTATTTCATATATGTTTATTTGTTTAATGTTGTAGGGCACACGGTCATAAGTGGATCCTTTTGGTAATAAAAAGCTCTTTCCACGTTCAAAGTCATGCTAATGTCAATACGGAAAGTTACAGTTTTGAAAATAAGGATGACATAATTTTAAAAATGACAGTTTTGAAAACAAGAATGACATAATATAAACGTGACAAGATTAAAGAATTTATTTTTTCAAGTCATGTTTTCACTATTCAAAATTGCTTTTGAATCAAATTTTTGGTAATGTGGTAATTTGTAGGGTCGAACATGAAGGATATAAATCTGTATTTATGAAGGATGAAGGATATGAAGGATGGTAATTTGTGCTCAAAATGACACTAGATAAATCATTAGATAAATCATTAGTAATGAAGGATTTGGGTGCTGCAAACCAAATCTTTGGTATGCCAATAACAAGGGACACGAAAAATAGCAAATTAACATTGTATTAAGGTGAGTATATAGAAAAGGTGTTGGAGAGGTTTAGAATGAAGAATGCAAAACCACTTAGTACACCTTTGGCTAGCCATTTCATACTAAGTAAGGATATGTGTCCCAAGACATATAGGAGGACATATAATATATGTCCAAGGTTCCCTATTCATGAGGATTTGACAGCTTGATGTATGCCATGGTGTGCACAATACCATATATGGCACATGCAGTGGGAGTTGTGAGGAGGTATATGAACAATCGAGGTAAACAGATATGGATGGAAATACAATCGATTCTCGGGTATTGGAGACGTATCACTTTTCATGCATTATGGTTTAAAGGTTTAGACATTGTTCTATAGTGATATGTTGACGCAGATATGGATGGTGATAAAGACAACGGGAGAAGCACCATAGGGTGCGTTTTAATGTAGGTGGATCAATAGTAAGTTGGATTTCGCAACTGCAAAAAGTTGTTGCACTTTCAACAATGGAAGTAGAGTATGTTGCTACTACAAAGGCTAGTAAAGAGATAATTTGGTTACAGATGTTCATGGAAGATTTGACACTACTACATAGAGGGGGTTATTAAGACAATATTTGTGTAAATTATCTCAACCTAAGAGAAAAAAAAATTGTGTATTGTCTTAATTATTGTCTTTAAGCGGGTGTCTGAAACTATTGTCTTAAATTTAAGACAATAGATTGTGTTAAATTTAAGTCAATAGTTTAACACAATAATTTAAGAGACACACTTAAAGACAATACATAAGACAATAGAATTTTTTTTTGTCTTGGGTTGGTACAATTTACAAAAACATTGTTTCAAATTATTTTCATAATACCCCTCAATGTAATAGTGATAGAATGCAATTACTATTTCTAATAGGTCGAATAGAACCATCAATATTTTGAATTATGTAATACAGATGCTCCACCTTTGAGCTAGCACCCTGCAACTTCATATATAAGAAGAATATTTGTACAGTTGCAGAAACTGCATCATCTTCAATTACTGAAACTAAAACCTCCAAATATGCTTCTGCACTCGCTAATGTGTACGATACTTCTCTGTAATTTGAGTACAACAACAGACATTTTACAGAATCAGTGTTCATATGGAGACTGTTCAGTCTCTGCATTATATATCCAGATGCAGATGCATGTCTGCGGGGGCTTTGTGTTTCTATCAAAATTGCATCATCTTCAATGACTGAAATTGAAACCTCCAAATCTGCTTCTGCACTTACTAGTGTGTACGATACTTTATTATGGAGATCGTTCATTTTTCGCTTAGAGTCCACCCTCGACATTTTAAAGGGTGGTTGCTTCATGTCTCTTAACATCCAACTGAGTTATCCATCAATACAGTAAGACTACAGACAACTATCCACGTCATTTCCTTCATGTCTGTCCATTCTTATGTCTTCTGTAGTTCCTGATCGCTTTAGCAAGTTTCGATCTTGGGTCTTCTTCATTTCCACCTCCGTGAGTTTGTCGTAGGCTTTGAAGTTGTTTGAGATACTCTATGGCGTCTCCTAGGATCGATGCCTTGTCTATCTACATAAAAACGTTCTACATGTTAAGAACATATATATGTGGTGCAACAGTAAGTACCTATAGTGTAGATTGTGTGTACAATGAAATGAAAATCCAATCTGAGTGATAAAATTCACTAGTATAAATTATAATTTGGTTAACGATATATTTTTATATATAGTAATAACGTAAGAGGAGAGAGGTGTTTTATAGAGGTGTTTTACATCTTAATATAAAGAGGTTTGATCCTTCTTAAATTCCGATCTATTAAGCACTAAAAAAAATCCAATTTTTTTGTTTGTAAATTTTATACATAAAAAAATTGGATCTTTGGATCTTGTATTTGATAGATCCATACCGAAGAGCACATTCATATTCATACTCATATTTGGATCTTGTATTTGATAGATCCATACCGAAGAGCACATTCATATTCATACTCATATCCATATCCCTCTATGAATAAAGCTGCAGAGAAGGCTCTACAATGGAATGAGTTACACACTCACCCGATTGCTTGAAGTCCATGGCTCGTTTTATCTTGCATGTATGGAGAGCTCTCAAGTGCAGCGAAATTTAAATTCACATGCCCATTCTGTAAGAAATCATTCTCGGCGCTTATCAGAGGAAATTCATGAGGGTTTGGATCACCATTGCAATAGTGATTCTTTGGCGATCCACTAGCCTTGAAATCTCCACATATGTCCACTTGCATTGATTCATTTAATCCATGTTGTTGGGGGTATTTTTTAACCAATATTTTATCCTTTTGATCAAACGTTTGCATGGGGAGATCTAGATCTTCATTAGAAGTTGGAAGATATTGTCCACAATCTGTAAAACAAGAAGCTCCAATCTAATTTCAAGCTGGTCACATAATGTTGTCGGATGACATTAAGATGATCATGGCCAATTGATCTGTTTCATCTCTATTCGAGCATTACAGGTTGGATGTAGATTGCTATGAACATATCGGTTTTTGGTACTCCATAAAAAATTATCATGGTGCATTGGACTAGCCGGGGTCTTCTCGCTCCTAACAATACAATTAGGATCAAACCAAGATTATAATCTTCAAGTTACGAGTTACATTGAAATAAGTTAGGTCCCTAATGGACATGAATGCTAAATGTGGTGGGGTAGAGTGTGCAAGCCTAATGATTGAGAAAACAACTAAGAAAGGTGTTTAAAATGTCAACCTAATTGTATAGGCATTTTGGGTTGTTAAATAATTCAAATAGGCACGAATCCAACATAATTAACAACCACAACCCGAGATGAAAAAGAGTTGGGGTTTCAAGTATCACAAACAAATTAATATTCAGTTTATTCTTAGCTATACACTTTTCCTCTCATTTTGATCCTAATTCGATTTGAACCTAAGCCAATTATAACTTTTAAACTGCCATGGAAAGGTACCCATCAAGGTTCAATTTGCTTGAAAATTGAATAAGAATTTAGGGTCATGTGCAAGTTCTAGGCAGGGTATTTTTTAAGGATTCTAATATTATACTTATGTATAGTATTCTAGGCGATTGTTTTGGATTGAAAACAACATGTTTATAGATAGGTAGGCAAATATTAAATATGAAACATAAAATTAACAATGAAATGTGTAAATTTTGGCTAATATGAAGATAACAAACTATTTTATGTAAATATAGACAATATTAGACACTAAAATGACCAACTAACGAATTTATTTTTTGAAAAAAACCCAAAAAATAGCCAATTGGCAAAATTTCACCGCTAAGATTTACCTTGATTCTAGGTGATTTTATGTTGAGTTCTTTGCAACATGAGGGTCATCTAGTAGTGACTATAATTTTAGAGTTGTTAGTGGTAAGCTATAAGAATTTTTGGATTTCCATTCCTTGTTGTTGTTTTAGTATTGAAGGTCTAAAGAAATCCCAAATCATGGTTGTGCAACACACATTGGACTACGAACTTCAACTAATCTATAATACTTGATATTTTGATTGATTATATATTTACCATATGTTATTGCATTTCAATTTTGGCTTATTTGTTTTTTTAATTCATTTCTTTGTAAAAGTTTTATACATTATTCTTGTGTCATGGCCTAAACTTCTTTTACCTTCCCTTAGTATTTCTTGACCATAGTATGTACTTGCACCCTTCTATTTAGTATTATAGACTATAGCCTCCTAATTTTGGCTCACTTCGAAACCTAATTTATTACAACCTATTATCTAGTTTAGTGCCTGCTTATTTGAAACCTCATCCATGCCCCCCTTTCCAAGCATGTATTTAGTAGGATTATAATCATTACACCGTGATTCTATTGGGTTCCTCAAATGTATTGTGAGTGAGGTGATCTGTTATTTTTCGTAGCATCCTGAATATGTTAACCAACATCTAGAGTTCACTTATTTGAGATGAATATATTTGATGCATTCAGGTCATTTTCCTTACTGTTTACCCTCTCCTTGGTCATACCCTATAAATTTAGCAATAACATCGGTGGGATGAATCCAGAAATATTGAGAAACTCATTTTTGGTTACTCAAGACAAGACACTCTTTTGCGAGACCCATCTTCATCCTCTATCAAAGGAATATGTTTCACTATTTAGCGTGAAATCCTTTCCTTTTTACTCTTTAGCTAAGATGTAGACCACGGTTCTTTTGGAGCAACAGAATATCTGAGATTAATAGAATTGTCAAAAGTCTAGACAGGTTCTTGATCTCTAAACAGTTAATGGAAAAAATGAAACTTATGAGACAATGGGTTCGACCCAGTGGTGAATTTGATCATCTGCAAATTTTAATGGAGAAAAAAGGCAATGTAAGAAAATTAGGAATCCCATTCAAATTCAATAAAAAATGGGTTAAGGTGGACTCTTTCAAGGATTTGGTTGAGCACAATTAGCTTCCCAATCAACATATTCACATAGGACATTTTATGTACACATGCATATGGAAATTGGAATTAATACTTAAATTTACGACATAAATTTAAGATGAAAAAATGTTAAATGTTTATTCTTTACTATAAAATTCATATCAATTTTAAAACTTAAATTATAAATTTAATTTATGTTGGTATTTGTCATACATTTGTTTTACACTTTCATTCCTTAGAGATGTCATTCTACCATGTGCTTATTTTTCTAATGATATTTTATTTGTATTTATGATTGAAGTGGATACTAGGGACTACAATGCAGAGATATTGAGAGTTATTTGTCATCTTTGAGAGATTGGTTCTTCATGGACGTGTGGAGATGAACTCTGCCACTCCTTGTCAACAACATTGCTGACCATAGTGGATACAATCACTAGATCGAATGATGCTTTGTATAGCATAACATCCTATAGGGAAACCAAAATATCAGAATATGTCAATGGTTTGAGCTATAACGATATCAAGAAGATAAAAATAACAAAAGAGCACATATACACATTATTTAGAGTGCATGGGATGGATAACATTCCAGAGAGTGGCGGGACACATATTTCAATTGAGTGGTGCATCTGCCAACCCATTAGAGAGACCATTGGATGGGCGGATGGTACATTGTTTTTGATATTCCCCTACACAACAACATGGAAGTATCGTTGTACTTCCTCTAGAAAGTTTATGCAAAGTTTCTGATGGGAAAACATGTAAATTGTTTTGACATTTTGGGGTTCCAAGGCACTGGTAGGGGGATGCTCCAAAATTGACCCAATGCTAGGAATAGAGATGTCAATCAACAGATACCTCCACCCCGTTCCCAACTACCGAGGCCAAACATCCCTCCTGCACATGATATGGTTACCGAGACATGAGAGGCATTTCTTACGCTAGCTGAGATGATTTCATGACAAACCACAACTATTGACGATGTAGGGCCCATTAGAGGAAATTTCAACTCAAAATGGGCTTCCTAAAAAAATTAATAAAATAATAGTTAAAATAATAAAATAATATTCATTAATTTTGGAGGAAGAAAAGAAAAAAACTACTTTTTTATTTGTATTTTTGACATATCTCCCCGTGTTTTTACTCAAATTTCGATCGAGAGAGCTCTTTGGATGCAAAACTAAATTCTGCATCTAACGAGTACCCACTCGTCATACTTTTTATGGACCCTGCTACCTCAAAAACAATAAATACCTGAAAAAACATTATGATGACATCATCATCACGTTTTTTCAGGTATTTCCTTTTTTGGGGTAGTGGGGTTCGTCAAAAGTATGCCGAGTGGGTACTCGTAGGATGCAGAATTTAATTCTGCATCCAACGAGCTCTACCAATCGAAATTTGAGTAAAAACACGGGGAGATATGTCAAAAATACAAACAAAAAAGTAGTATTTTTATGATACCTATCCCCAAATTTATATTAAAAAGGTGTTTAAGACATATACGGTATTTCAAATTTAAATCAGTTTCATTGTCTAACAAATGATGACAGGGAATTTGAATTAAAGTTAAAGGCCCATTTTGAGTTGAAATTTCCTCTAATGCGTTGTAACAATAAAATAATAAATTAATATTAATATTAATTTATTATTAAATAAAGACTATCTAAAGTCAATAGTCATGCCCTTTTACGGAAAGCTGCATGAAGATATTATATAAAGCCCAAACCTATATAACTATTAATCATCTATCATACATTAAAATTTTACATTACTATTGATCCATTTATGGATGACTTATGTTATTTACATTGAGTTTTTTGGTAAAACCAATATTTTACTGTTTCATTGGTATCAAAGCTAAGTTAGAGTTCCTTATTCAAGCTTTTAACCACTATATTAGGGGTTCCCTAAAAATTAGGACCTTGTCCAAAAAGAAAAGAAAAAAGAAAAAGTTAAAAAGGAAAAAAATAAAGATAAAAGTTAAAAAGAAAAGATAAAAGAAAAAAAAGTAAAAAAAAGTAGAAACAAAAAAAACTAAACAAAAAGCCAAACCAACACATGGTTTTGTTCTCCCAAAAATAAAAAGGGAAGAAGACAAATCGAAGAAGTCAAACTCAAAGGATTTACAACCAAGATAAAGAAAATAATTTAAAAAGACTTTTTTAAAGAAACTAAACTTTTATATAAAAGGTTATTTATGTTCTTAAATACTCTATTTATAAAAAAAAGAGGCCACTATTTTGAAAAATATACTATTATTAAATAATGATATTTATTATATTATATGTTACAACATATATAACTTTTTCAAAATATAGTAATATTATTATTATTATTATTAAAATTTTCAAAACAAGTTATTAATATCATAATATTAATAATTAATATTTAATGATGTAATAATTAAAATTATTATATACAAAAGGAAAGAGAACAAATCAAAATCACGAAAGAAGACAAAGCGAAAATGAAAGAGACAGATTTTAATAAAAGAGGGAAAATATTTCTCAACGTTTAGACCAAAGTGTCGATGACGATGCTGAAAGTTAATGGGATATTTGATGAAAGTCCAATTGACATCACTATTTGTCCATCCAACAAGGAAAATTTTATAAACATTGATGTCACAAATCAAGTACAAGTTCAAGAATCAATGAAGAATGAGTCAAACGAAGATCAAATAGAAGTACCATTACAAATTGATGATTATCATTTTGCAGCTCATTTCACCGTCGTAGCTATAGAAGACCATCTCATGGACATAATGTTGGGTTATAACTAGTTGGAAAGACTAGTAACATTCTCCGTCAATGCAAAAAAGAAGTGCATCACCTTATTCCATGAGAAGAAGAAAATAATGCTACAAGATTTCTCAGTGATAGTCCCCTTATCGCAAAGTACAAACGAAGAATCAACTGATGGACGATATGAAGAGTTAGAAGAAAAAATAAATATTTTAAGCAAACTCATCGTGGACAAATATAACGAGTTGGAGCACGTCTATAGAAAGTGAGAAAATCAAGAATTTAAGTTATGTCAACGTCAGCAATAGAAGGAAAAAACTACAGCAACAACATGACAACATTAAGAAGACACATATGTTGGAAATTACAAAAATCAACAAAGTGTTATCAAGCAATACCGAAGAACTTTTTCGACTACGAAATCATAACAAAACATTAATTATGAAGGTTAAAAAATTGAAACATAGTCTCAAGAAGGAATAATCGAATGAAGACCTCGAAGGAAGAGTTCTAGAAAATCAAGAAGAAAACAAGTTCCTAAAGAATCTTAAGCAAGAACTAGAGAAACAAATTGAGAAGTTAAAAGAGGACAAAAAATCACAAGACGAAAGGTTCGAGAAGATTCAGAGTAAAAATAATCTATTGGAGAACAAAATAGCGCAAGTCTAGAAAGAAGTATCCAGACACTCTGAAAAAAAAATCAAATTGAGGAGGTAAATTCAGTCATCATCACAGATAATAAAAAAAATCAACATAGCCGAAGAACAAACAACAAGAACGCCTTATCAACACCCCAATTATAAATGTAATTTTGACCAACGAAATGGTCAAAATGAACACACATAGAGGAGAGATGATGTCAGATGAGAAAGAACAAAAAATCAAAATACAAAACAACAAACAAGAAGACCTATCCTACAAAAAAATCAATTCGAGGAAGTGCAGACATTCCTCACCACAGTTCAAAAGGAAGAAAAACAAACAACACATATGCCTTATAGACATCCCAATTATAATTGTCATTTTGACTAATGACATGGTCAAAATGAACATTCACAAAAGAGTTATGTTAACACGAAAACAGTTAGACATACTAAGCAACAATTATGACGACCCATTCCCCCAAACGATCTCGGAGTTTCGATCAAAATATATCTGGAATGGAGCATAGCAGATACAATGCGGCAAATCTCCTAGGGAATACGTAACTTGTATTGTCTTATTTCATCAAGTGTCGCAAAGGATCTAAAGATGACAATTCAAGAAAATCAAACATTGTTGTCAATGAAGCTTTGACGACAAAGCTTTCCTTAAGGGGAAGGAAATGTAATAATAAAATAATAAATAAATATTATTATTAATTTATTATTAATTAAATACTATCTAAAGTCAATAGTCATCCCATTTTACAAAAATGTGCATGACGGGATTATATAAAGCCCAAGCCTATGTAACTATTACTCATCTATCATACATTACATTTTTTCATTACTATTGATCCATTTATGGACCACTTACGTTACTTACATTGGGTTTTTCGGTAAAAACAATATTTTACTATTTCATCCCTCTTCCTCTGATATGGTACAACCACCAACGTCTGATGGTAGATGACCATCTACTGGTAGAAATAGACCGACATCCCATGCGCCCCAGAGAAAGCCACACGTGTGCACAACGTGTGGTCAATCTTGTTATGGTTGTGGACCAATCGATGGTACGTCTACGATTACTAGTGGTCAGGTAAGGACATTGTTAAAACTCTATTGTTGTTCAATTTTTAATTTTTCCATATTGTACACATAATAAAATATTCTTAATATATGCAATTTTTACTCTTGCGGGAGTTTGATGGCTCTAAGGGGGGGTCGTAGACACCTGGTGTGGTTCTATCTGAGGATCAAACAATCAACACCAAAATAATATTTCAACATGTGTCATTTTGTTAATACATATCATATTTTAATACATGTGTTAGTCTTGATTAATTTGTTAAATGGTCTAATATTTACAATTTTTGAAGTTGTAGTAACCCCATTTTCGACCATATGCTGGAGACATTGATCTCAGTGAATTACCCCCTAGTGGATTTTATGATTACCTAAAGAATGTAAGTACATGGTTAATGACTGAATCTTGTTCAAATTATTTAAATTTATTACTGTACTCTCCTTTATAGTGTAACATACACAAAATTTCTCAATGTAAAGTCTCAGAAAATGGGGGTAAAATTTCTCTTTTACTATAACCAACAAGTCAACCATGTTAGTCTCTTGAGAGTGTGAAATCACATAATTGTTAATTACTTACCTATAAATCAAGATAATGAAATCAAAATGTTAAGGAAAATGTTTTAAATCAATCAACTATCCAAATGGCTTTCCTCCATGAAATATATACCTTTAACTGAATGCTTGCGAGTATTGTACCAATAAAAATAATGTATCATAATAATTTAATGTGCATTATCCATACATAAAATAACATCATGAAAAATGAGTATATGCAGACATAAAAACATAGAACAAAAAGAGAGACATCATATACGTTGTTCACCCCATCCATAAGGCTATATCCACCAAAGCTTGTTTATATTATTTTATCAAAAGAAGATTTACAATTTCGTGGCACATCCACTACCAATCTCGTCCACCGAGAATACTCGCCATTTACTACTTTCCTTCCTTGTAAGGTTTTCCTTCTAGTATATTCTTAATATACAAAAATTATTCAAACGCATGGATAAACTTAAATCAATGCTTGTATATTCTCAATATACAGAAAATATTCAAGGGAATGGATAATCGAAATCAAATGCTAATATATATATTTTAATATACACAAAAACTATTCGAGAGCATGGATATTCTTGAATCAATGCTGATACAATTTCAAGATACAACATATATTCACACTAACATAGTGATATACCTTTATTACTTATAATCACTTTTATTACAGGATATATCCATACTAACATAGTGATATATTTTTATTACTTATAATCACTTTCATTACAAGATATATCCATATTAACATAGTGATATATTTTTATATCTTTATCTAGTCCATTATTAAAGACATATATATATGTCCTCGATATATTTAATGAAACATACATGAACAAAAGTGAAAATCTAATTATAATCTAAAATATATCTTGGTTATATTTTATTTATAGAATTCGTATCTCAATAAGAATATATATATATATATATAGGGATCATACCTTAAACCCACAGAGTATATATATATATATATATATATATATATATATATATATAAAGGAGCATATAAGAAGACTTGCATTTTGTTGGAAGAAAGAGATTACCTTTTATAGAAAAGAAAAACACAATTTAATATTTATAATATATAAAATAAAATGCATTCTTTCAACATGTGTGGATTATTACAGATACAGAAAATGAAAAAAAATGTTTTCAACTGAACACGCAGATATCTAAATGATCTAGATCTAACAAATGCAAAAATGTTTCCGGACTTTCCATCAAAATGCTCATTCGATTAATTCGCCCCCATTCTCACACGGATCTTCTGGAATGGGCACATTGTCAAATGCATTGCGCTAGCATCCCAATCAGATCCTTGAGAAATCATTACCATAATTGTATGATACCATCTAAATTATTTAATATCTAGATGAAAGCTTCAATGGCCGTCGATTGATAAATCAGGGTCAAAATGGATCGCAGTTGGATTGCAAATGTAGAATTTGAATCAAATAAGTATGGTACAGGAATAAGTATTGACCATAAAGAAGACAAGTTTAGAATGCCAGCCATAAAGTATCGTGTGACTAGATATATATGCTCTAAATGATAATAGAACTATTAGCTTTTCCATGAAATTCAAAAAGCAACATTATAGATCTAAAACATTTAAGCAATACAGATCCAGCCCATTAAAACTAATAATGCAGGTATAAAAATTAACTTGGATTAATAATTAGATCTGAAAGGTAAAAAAAAAATGTTACCATATATCAATCGTACGCAGCAAATAGATTTCCGTTCAGTTCAAAATATTTCATACTAATTGGAACCCTAGACACGCCATTCCCTTTTTCCTTTGTGCCCCATAATATTAGCAATCGTCGGTTAGTAGAAAAATAAATAGTAAGAACAAAAATCCAAATCTGGTGAGAGTGCCCCCCGTCAAAGGAGAATCGCATGTGCTTAAAAACACACTCCTTCGGCATGCTATAAGACACATGGCGATTGTTTCCCTCCACGTTTTCTTTGTTCTTAAGAAAATTCCACCTTTGTGGTAGTTAGCTATGGAGACTGGAACTAAATGCAAATGCTAAGTGGCATCCTCCTTTATAGCGTTTTATTCCCCCAAAGGAGGAAATCCACATGATTCTCTCCAAAACAAGTGTATTGCTTATCCTCATAGCTTGGCCTTGAAAATTTGGGGGTGTTACATACTCCCCTCCTTAAATAAACACCGTCCTTGGTGCTGTCTCATTTGATAGTCTATTGTATTTGTATCGGTACATCTGTACTTACATAATAACCAACACCTAGTCTTTCAATATATATATCCAAATAATTCTATCCTTTATCTCGAAAAGAAAATTACAACAACAGTAATCTGATTAATTATGTTGTTATACATGGACGCCATTATGCCATGTTTGTTCGCAATCTGACCTTCAGTCCAACTTGTACTTTTATATTAAGCAACACCATATCTTTCCAAAATAGTAAAACAATTTTTACCTTCATTCATTCTAACACAAAATGAATCATAATTAACTCGTATAGGTAATTTACTTGACTTTAGTCAAGGCTATCATGCCTCATTCAAAAAACTTTTTCTAATGTAAGGTCACTTTTGTGACTATTGTTCAGTCAATTACCCACATGTTATAAACATCTTTTACCAAAATAAATGAACACACATCATTTATGATATTACAAAGAGGATATTGGTCTCCTTCAAAGATTATAATGGAACATAATCTAGTCCAAAACACTCTGCCAGTGCTCACTAGATTAGATTTTGCATTTTAGCAGCTTGCCAAATTTCAACTTGGTTTTCAGCTTATCCCCTCATCGATAACTCTTGTGTTCCTGGTTGACTCTTCAGCTTTCAGCATAGTTTCACAAGAAAGCTCCATTACATAGCTTGTATAGCATGAGGCTGCAACCCTCTTTCGATGATATATATTGCCTAGGTCTTTGGGTCATCATTAATTGATCCTCCTGTTCAGTTCCGCTCCCTTGGGAACATGACCACAATTTTGGGGGAATATGCCTCCACACATCGGCTGAATGCTATTATTGCCACTTCTCATCTCTTCTCGAATTAATAAGTAATTATAAAAATTCTTTTATAATTGAATTGATTATTCTTGGTTAACCTCATTGGGTCCTTAAAATAAAATACAACATAATGGTTTTTCGCAACATTATCCACTTCAATAACTCGTATTAATCAATATGATTTTCCACATTAAATCCAAAAAAAATAATATTTATGCATGAGCTAATTTCAGGTTGCTAATCTATATTTTTGCTACTTGCAAAAAAAAGATATAATTCTTTTAGCCATAACTTCACCTCACATCCTTGCCAATGGTTGCAGTGTAGATATCTCCATATGGTCATCCTTAACTTAGTTGATTTCACGACAACTCACAGTTATCGTAACGTTCATTTTCTATTTCATTTTCAGAATGTTTCATCATTAGTCGACATGCAATTCATATAAAGCATTAATTGATGTGTTGTCATCTATAACCTTGTTAGCATTCCAAAATCAAATCAGCCATTATACATGTTAATTTTTATCGAGTAATCATGGGAGACATATTGTCATTATTCTTGGATGATATTTCTCCTAAAACACACTTCTATCGGTGCTTTTGTCACCAATAATAATTTATATAAGAAAAATGCATTTTCCTTTTCATAAATAAAATCTTTATTTCAAAATCAAATCACAAAATTCTACTATAAAGAAGAACTAAATTTTTCCATACTTTTTCCATCATCATTCATAATCATGAATCATATATAGTTAATCATGATAAAACAAAAAATCAACATTAATCATTCATAACCCACCTTCCTTGTCTTTGCTACTCAATACAACTCATAGGTTGTTTTTCATTTGATATTGTATAATACTACAAAGTAAGCTCAAGTATTCATCTATTATGACTCTAATCACTATCTTCAACATACAAATAGTGGTGATATCTATACAAAATAATATTTCAAAATCTGAGGTTATATACATAGCGAGAATAGTTTTAATCCGCTATGCCATATCAATTCTATATATATACTTAATGGATTTGCTAAGCTCTTCATGGTCAAAATATTTTTGCCACAATCATTATTATCAACAATATAAAACATTCCCATTTAACTTTGAAAGTCAAGGCATCATAGAAAACATAAAGATGGTTTAAGGTTACAAATCAATATCCCTTCAAGCATATATTTTTATCATCACTAGTGTTCTAGGGTTTTCCTTAACTGAACGTTTTCTTTAGGAATTCAAATATCAAATTAAACATAATACTCTAAATTTGTATATCTTCAAAATATTTTCTCCTTATCTATGTATTTGGTCTATGTGTGATCATGAAGGAAACAACACAAAACTCTCTTTTAATGAAAGAGGGTAAAATTGTCCATTACGGGAATCCATAATGGATCCCGATATAAGGGAACATTCACAACTACAAACATATATTTTCTTCTTTCTCAAGGAGTAAACACAACATAATATACAAACGTTCCGGATGTTGTCGGAGAAACCACAGTACTAACTTGACTAAGTCGACATTTCAAATCCATATCAGGATTCATCATCACAACATGATGTCAAAAATAGAGAGTATGAGAACAAGAGATAAATAATAGAGTTATGGAGATGAAGGAAGGGATAGGATAAGGTCGCCTAAGAGGCTAGGGTTTGACAGGTGAAGAAACACAATTAATGAGTCGAAAAAGTTTAATTACTAACTAATGTTATTATATATAATTTAATAAACTTTTTATAATTTAATTGTTAAGAATGTTTAAAAATTAAAATTTTTAAAATTTTTAATTATAAGTTTGCTTAAGACCTAATTATGATTATAGATGTAGTTAAATAAACAATTAGTGTTTTTACCCCTAAATATAATATAGTTTAAAATTAAAAGGTTTTAATTTTAATTTTATTCAATGTTAAAATGAGTATCTAAATTCCATATTAAATTCAATAAATAGTTTTAATTTTTATTTTATGAAAGTATTACCTTAATAAACTATTAAGTCCTAATTTAAATCTAGGAGAAAATAATGTTAAAATGTAATATTAGATTAATTTTATTTTTAATTTATTATTTATAATTAAGAGAAGAGTACTAAANTAGTTGTGGTTTAGTTAAAATTAGTTTTAATTTTCGATCTAATATTAAAAAAAAAAAAAAAAGGGATTTTTTAAACTTAAATGTTACTAAATTATAGTTTAATATAACTAAAGACATCTAATGTTAAAAAAAATAAAAAAACTTTTTATATTTAAATTTTTAAATTTTTATTTTTTATAATGTTTATATTTTTATTTTTAAAAAGTTTTTAAGATTTTTAAGGATAAGGTATGAGGTCATGTAGAGGTACTCTTAACCGCCAAATTAAATCTCTTCTACTAAAGAGATCATACGTATCTAGTTCTTTGGTTACAACTGTAATTTATATGTCTCAAGTTTTTTTTTACACATAAATCGATAATCAACAATATAATCTTCGTAAGAATATCTATGCACTATGCATTTAACAATATTCTAAGGTCCTTTTTTATAATGCTTAACCAAATTTATCTTTATAGGAGTCCAGTGTTTATACTAAAAACCCGAAAATGGTATTTATCTTGTGTTAAATGACCAACTGATCACTCTAGTTTAAGCATAATCTTTGTCCATCCATAGGTTTCTTGAAGGAAATTTGCACCCCTCATTTACTTCCTATCACGCAAAAGCTGCAAGGTTTGTTCTCTTTCGTCATTGCATATCCTACTAAATGAATTTCAAAATTTATCATGCATTCATCATGACAAGGATAAAGACATATATAAAATAAATAATTATTTTATTTCTTACTTGCTTTCATCTGCATTCTAGTGGTCACATAAGGGAGTTCAACATAGATTATTTTAATACTCATAGTTCATCCCTTAGAATACAAACGACTTGTAGTACGAGAGGGAAAGTCTTCCTCAATATTTACCTTATTGCTTTATGTTATCTGTAACCACCCAATCATTATTTTATCCAACTTGTATGTTCTGATTTGTAAAGATCGTTAGTAGGTTGAATTATTTCCTGGTATGTCCTCTTAACCACTAAGTCAATATATTGTTCCAGGATAATGCAATTCAGTCTCAGGATAAGTAAGCTTATGGAATGATTAAACAACAAACAAGTTACATAGCTTAATTGGTAGCTGGAGTACTATTGCAAACTATGATACGCCTCGAGTTAATTATGACGGTGTATATGAGATTAATAATTTCTTCGAAATAAGCTCTGAGTATATTAGTGAAAGTTTCAAGTTTTGACAATATGAATCCTGTGATATAAGCGTAGAAACGCGCGGTGCCTGAGGTTTATTTCATAGTGGTTATTAAGTATAAATGTGACACCAATTGATTTCCACCTCTGGGATAACAAATTAACTGTGGAGGCATTATGAAAATGCCTGGACTGGCCTCTAATTTTGAGGAGGCGTTATGGTTGATTTTCAGCTAACATCTGTTGAACTTGAATGCCCGTCTTTAGGGTCGCCAGTTTGGGAGGCCTTAATGACTCGCCTTGACTGAACGCCGATGGTGGCAGCATTCCAGGAATCCTTAAGCACTAATCACGGCTGGGAGGAGGATAAATCCTGGCAGTTGAGTTGTTGGAAAGAGGGAAAAAATAATAATAATAATAAAAAGGAAACTGAGCTAAAAGAAGAGAATACACTCGGTTGAAGGATAGCTGTTTGGGCACCACCAAGGTGATAGCTAGTAACGCCGGGGAATAGCACCCAGTTTCTAAACCGCATCGAACAGCCTCAATCGGGACTACACGCAGGGTTGAGTAAGCATTTCTTTCTGTTGAAAACCTTTTTGACATTCCTTCGATCTGCTATTATAGGCTACGTTTTGTCTAAATAGACTGCCTTTGCAATTTCATGATAAATGAGCATAGAACCCATGCTGCGATTTGTCTGGATAGACTGCATTACATTTCAGGATATATGAACCTAAAACCTAGCTGCGATTTGGTCTAGAAGACTGTGTTTGCATGTGAACTTAAAACCAAGCTGCGATCGATCGTAATAGACTGCGTGTGCTATGAGGATCGATGGTCATGAACCCAGGCTGGGTTCTGCCTTAGTAAGTCCGAGTTGCCTTAATGACTTTTGCACATAGATGCGGGTTGCTACTTAAGACCGTGTTTTGCCTTCTTGGTTTGAGTATAGATGTGTAGACGGGGATTTGATCAGGATTTTCCGCTCCTAAAACTTAAATAGATCTATACGCCCTAGACGTTGAGGTATTATCTCTGGGAGTTGGATCTAATTACAGGATCTAGGGTATTGATCAGTCCATGCTATCTTGTAAGCATACGAACTACAAGTCGCCACCCCTTTGGATTGGCAATTTTTGTAGACAGATCTGAGTTGAAATGCAAGGTAGAATTCGATTTCTGCATGTTTAAACCTCCATGTTCATCGAGAACTGGTTCTATGAGATTGGAGTGCATGTATCAGGAAAACAAAGGTTCCTCACCTCTGCAAATAATCCTGAGTTGTTTTTATTCGTTTTCTTATCCTCCAGAGAACTGAGAGAGTGTTCACGCCTCTTCTCTATAGCATCGTTGGGTTTTAGGAAAGGAAGGAAACTTGGGGATCCTTGCACGACTGATGCTACGCCCTTTAGTCAATATTTCTTTAGATGATTATGTTATTATCTCGATATAGGTTAAACCTGAAGAAGATTCATTGAATTTCATTGATCTCTCCAGGGTTTTGCTGCGGTCTAGAATTACTTGGTAATTCGGTGCAAAAACATATTTAAGATCTGTATTTTTTATTGTTAAGAAACCTATTATGGATAAGAGATTTTCGAACAAGGAAATCGTGGTAGTAGATATGTGCCCCAATTTATTTTGATCTGCGCATATACTATTTTTTTTGCAGCCTTCTGCAGGTCCTGACTTTCGTAGCTCAAAGAGGAAATCAATTTGGATATTTTCTGTGTTGTATTAAGGAAAATTCAAGGGATTCTTTGGATCAGACAAAGTTTATGTCTTTTGTTTTTCTCTCTGTACAACCTGTGAGTTTCCCCTCCAAATATAGGTATCATGGGGAAAGATATTTTTCTCTACTAAGCCAAATAATGTTGAATACCTACTGCAGAGACACTGCTAGCTAGACCGACGCCACCCAATGATTGCTTTATTTACGTTAATACACACACGTTGAATGGTATTTACTAAACCACTCATTCGGAGTAGATTTAATTAAAGGGAATTGCTCCTTAAATCCTGCTGTAGGATATGGCAGAACACATGTTTTTCCCTGCCGTGGTTTTGGGAAATCCTTGTCTTTCATATATCATAGCTTAAAAAAATAACTTCGACAGTCAATGACAAACGGCACAGGGGTATAAATCTAATAGTCCATGGGAAGGGCACGTGTATAAAAATCTGGTGATTTTCCTTTGATGGAATTCAAAGGTCAAAATTTGATTTTTAACCCAACCCGTAAAGTCTCAGTTGTAGAATGGAGTGAGTCCACTCTCAATCCTGAGTAAAGTTCAGTATTGACAATGTTGGAGACTAATTTTTGAACCTATAGGGTTTTAACTGTAGCTAGTAAGGATGTCAGAACCTCATGGATGACAGCGACCGAGTTAAATGAACCTGTACGAATGGTTGTCTTTACAAATTATTACTGCGTGCTAATTTACGGATTGAGGACCTCTAGTTTCAAAACAGAATAACATATATGATCTGTAGCTAGAACTGTAGCTAGAAGCACAATGCATGCAACCTGATATAAATTATTCTACCCATTTCCAATCCCTTGCGATTGGTGGAATTTGGCTGGGAGACTTGAACTATTTTTACCTAAGGTCGTATCCTCACTATAGCAAAGATTTTTTTTGTGAATGTGTAATTATTTTGTTGTCTTAATAAACTCCAGAATGGAGGCCATGTCTACCCTAGGAGCTTATCCAGGGATGTTTTATTATGTGGGCCTCAGGATGAGGTTCCTTATTCCTTGTATAAGAAGCTGATGGCACTTCATTTACAATGAAGATTGTACACCCTGAGCGGTGGTTTTTAATTGATGAATAAAGAGGAAAAACCTAACTTTGGTGGACGTAGCCTCGTGGACGAGGTGAACCACGTATATCAGTGCCTTGATGTGTATTACTTGTATTATGTGTTTTGATGTGTACTATTTTTATGTCCTTTGGATGTTCTTGGTCAATCTCTTTATCTGTTATGGTATGAATGGTTGAGTAACCTTTCTATGAATGGTTTAAATGCAAAAGAAAAGTTAGTTTTACAATGGTTAAATATAGGTACTGCCTCATATGGTGAAAAAGGTAGTAAGTTCTGATCCAAGGCCCTCACCTACAGTATATCTTGTAATAACATAAATGGTAGCAAAGAGCAAATAGTTGTTTTTAATTAGTAATGACTAATGCTGATATATATATAACCAGAATACTTTCAGAAAATGTGGTTGGTGTACGGTTAATAGCACTGGACAAACTTCCCTATAATGCACATGGTTTTTGACACAATGAATTAAAATATTCTTGTAAGTTGCCGCTAACAAGATGAACCTCTTTGTAGTAATAAAGGAACAAAAAAAAAAACTTTACCAATTTTTCACACATATTGTCATCAAGGGCTAAGAGGGACACTACATATGGTATCAGAACCAAGTTAAAACACTCGGACCTGATGGACTCACCGACATGCAGGTATGTTGTGAATTATGTGATCTAACTATGTGATATTATAATGCACGGTATAAAAGAAATATTGCTGAACTCTCTGCACGGGTTTTTGAGAATTATGTGTAATGCAAGAAGTTAGTTGCATGCACTAAACTACAGGGAGGGTTATTTGTCTAATTTGCAAAATGAGAAAATGAAGATACTAGTAGGCTTGTCTAAAGGAAGATATACTTATGTGTGTTACGTATGTATTGATGAAGTGAAGTGCAAGTTGAAATTGTGTTTAGTAAGATTAAATGCATAATATTAACACATCAAAAAGATATTGAAGAGGAAGTAAAGCCTTGATATGATACACCAATATATTTTGTCGCAGTCAAATAGGAACATGCTATCATGTAATTTGTTTATGAGGGTACGATGCAACTTATTTTGGGAAAGAATTTGTGAGCAGATAATGCAGGTGTGCATGGTTACGAGAAGCAACATCACATGAGGACCAAAGGCAAAGATGAAATCCTTAGTAGAAATGGTAATGTTTCTTCCCTGCTTATCATGGAAATGTTTCCAGGATGGTAAAATTTGATTGGTTATATTGAAATTTCATAGCTTCGATAATTTGTTATGTTAAGAACATTCTTTATAAAGAGTTTTGGAAAATTTCTAGTATAGTAGCTAATTATAGAGAGACTATATATATGCTTTAACACTAGAACGTCAAGTTATGTTGAATGTATAAAGAAAGTCACTAAGGTGTAGAGGGAGCCTGGGGAATGACGAGCTACCACACGGATACTGTGTGGAACAAGTAGTCATGAAACATCGAATACTCCTAGAGATATGGAAGTTGTATTTGAGGAGGAACTTCTAGGCTCCAGAAGAAGGAATATGTCAAGTAGAGATTATGATATTTTTTTTATGTTTGAAATGACATTTTATGTAACTCACAGAGCATTGGGATTTTTGCAGGTGGTGAATTGTGGAAGTCCCAGTTAGACCACAATTGAATAATTGAATGTAAATTAACTAGATTACCTACGAAATTTGTCTAGAGTGTAGCCAAGTGAACGATAAAGTATCATGTAATGCTTCTCATTATATTGCACTAAATACAGAGACTTGTATTGGATAAACAAAAATGAATCCAAAATAAGAATAAATAAAAATAATAATTTTACATTATGCATAAATCTCAAAAAAGAACGATATAAATGAAAGGGTAGGGTTTGGATAAAGGGAGTTTTTTTTACCCTAATGTTGGACGGATGAGAGAATGCAGAGGCAGATGGTGACTGTAGGGAGTTTGGTTCATCAGGTGTGAAAAGGGTTGGGAGGCCCTTAATGATTCTACACACTCTGATCATGCTTGGGTACTTTCTTCTGTACCGGTATGGTTAGCACATATTTTCCATGTGGCAGGTTGAAAAGCGAGAGAGGCTTTTACCTGCAAGAGGCATGCTGCTGTGAGGGTAGGCTGCGGACTCGGTCACTCACGAGGATTAATTGAGGGGCGTGCAATAAGGTGTTGGCCTTATTCCTCAGTAACCATGAGTCTCCCTACAGCGTGGATTGGACTGAGTTAACGTGGTCTCAGCCATTGCACTAACTCCCCACCACGAAAAGTGGGACATTTGAAGGGCATGAAGACGGTCATGGCACCCTTGATGTCGCCTGGAGAAACAAAAGAAATTATTAAACTATAAGGCTGTAAATAAGTAATAACTAAAACTCATGACTTGGAAGTAAAGTAATGGAAAGTATAACCTTAGCAAAAAAAAAAAAAACTGGACATCTGGAAGACAGGACGCTGTTTGATGTCGATGAGGAGAAAACTTTTGACTTGTGGTCAAAAGGGAGAGTAACCTCAGAAATAGATGTAAGTCCAACCAAAAAATTAACTCTAGGGAGATTTCAAAGGATAACGAAAAAGAAAGTTGTGTTAGCAATTTTCCAAGCCACTGAAAGGTTACAGATCTTAATGTGTAAATGTGAATGAATGATGAAGACTAAATTGTGCTAAATTATTGGTTTTACATTGATGTTGATAGGATGCAAATCTAAAGTAGTATTTCAAGTTGGGAACATAATGCAGCCCTCATGCGCATAAGTATTAAAGTATGCATGATTTGACAAATAGTCTTCGTAGGTCAGGCGAAGAACAGGTTACAAAGAAAAATTGAATTTCGCTCACCAGAATGTGCAAACAAGTGACGAGGACCAGCAAGGTCGGGGATGACGAACAAGTAACACCGAGGACGGTGTTAATTCTAGGGGGAAAGTATGTAACACCCCCTCCCACCTTGAATACCTAAGAGCAATTACGACTCAAAAAATAGGAATGAGCCATAAAATGCGTCCATGAGGATTAGAAAACCCTCACCACAATGAGGGTACTCCCACTACAAGTTAATCAAGGAATCTTGAGATATCCTAACATTATTAGAACAATGAAGAACATTATTTGTATGACATTTGAGGGATGTATTATTTTGTAGAACACGTAACCATGGGACATCACATGGTGAAATAAATTGGATACATATATAAATATGTAGAACATTACGTCTAAAATAATGAAGAATGATATATATATATATATATATATATATATATATATTGGAGATGTATATATATATGAGCAGAACATATAAAGTTACAAATGATCATAAAAGTTATACTGGAACCCTATATGCATGATATTGAAGAAGTATATATATCTATATATATATGTTGGAGGAATATATATACTTGATATTGAATGTTGAACATATAATGTTACAACCTTCCATGGTATTGCAAAAACTCCTACCTACATTATATGTAAAGAACATACATATAATAATGGAACTTTATTTATAAATATATAGATATATATACATTTATTGGAGACATGTATATTTGAGATATATAGACGAACCTCACACACATACATGTATTGTATGTGGGATGGAAAATAGTATATATATATATATATATTTGGGGGACATATATAAATGTATATATATATTATAGATTGTGAAGGGCATAAAAAGATAATGATAGCGAAAGAATATGATGATGTATTGGTGGAAAAAGATCGTTAGTAGGTTGAATTATTTCCTGGTATGTCCTCTTAACCACTAAGTCAATATATTGTTCCGGGATAATGCAATTCAGTCTCAGGATAAGTAAGCTTATGGCATGAATAAACAAGAAACAAGTTACATAGCTTAATTGGTAGCTGGAGTACTATTGCAAACTATGATACGCCTCGAGTTAATTATGACATCGTATATGAGATTAATAATTTCTCTGAAATAAGCTATGAGTATATTAGTGAAAGTTTCAAGTTTTGACAATATGAATCCTGTGGTATAAGCATAGAAACGCGCGGTGCCTGAGGTATATTTCATAGTGGTTATTAAGTATAAATGTGACATCAATTGATTTCCACCTCTGGGATAACAAATTAACTGTGGAGGCGTTATGAGAATGCCTGGACTGGCCTCTAATTTTGAGGAGGGGTTATGGTTGATTTTCAGTTAACATCCATTGAACATGAATGCCCGTCTTTAGGGTCGCCAGTTTGGGAGGCCTTAATGACTCACCTTGACTGAACGCCGATGGTGGCAGCATTCCAGAAATCCTTAAGCACTAATCATGGATGGGAGGAGGATAAATCCTGGCGGTTGAGTTGTTGGAAAGAGGGAAAAAAATAATAATAATAAAAAGGAAACTGAGCTAAAAGAAGAAAATACACTCGGTTGAAGGATAGCTGTTTGGGCACCACCAAGGTGATAGCTAGTAACGCCGGGGAATAGCACCCAGTTTCTGAACCGCAACGAACGGCCTCAACCGGAACTACACGAAGGGTTGAGTAAGCGTTTCTTTCTGTTGAAAACCTTTTTGACATTCCTTCGATCTGCTATTATAGGCTACATTTTGTCTAAATAGACTGCCTTTGCAATTTCATGATAAATGAGCATAGAACCCATGCTGCAATTTGTCTGGATAGACTGCATTGCATTCCAGGATATATGAACCTAAAACCTAGCTGCGATTTGGTCTGGATAGACTGTGTTTTCATGTGAACTTAAAACCAAGATGCAATCGGTCTTAATAGACTGTGTGTGCTATCAGGATCGATGGTCATGAACCCAGGCTGGGTTCTACCTTAGTAAGTCCAAGTTGCCTTCATGACTTTTGCACATAGATGCGGGCTGCTACTTAAGACCGTGTTTTACCTTCTTGGTTTGAGTATAGATGTGTAGACGGGGATTTGATCAGGATTTTCCGCTCTTAAAACTTAAATAGATCTATACGCCCTGGACGTTGAGGTATTATCTCTGGGAGTTGGATCTAATTACAGGATTTAGGGTATTGATCAATCCATGCTATCTTGTAAGAATACAAACTACAAGTTGCAACCCCTTTGGATTGGCGATTTTTGTAGACAGATCTGAGTTGAAATGCAAGGTAGAATTCTATTTATGCATGTTTAAACCTCCATGTTCATCGAGAACTAGTTCTATGAGATTGGAGTGCGTGTATCAGGAAAACAAGGGTTCCTCGCCTCTGCAAATAATCCTGAGTTGTTTTTATTCGTTTTCTTATCCTCCAGAGAACTGAGAGAGTGTTCACTCCTCTTCTCTGCAGCATCGTTGGGTTTTAGGAAAGGAAGGAAAATTGGGGATCCTTGCACGACTAATGCTACGCCCTTTAGTCAATATTTATTTAGATGATTATGTTATTATCTCGATATAGGTTAAACCTGAAGAAGATTCATTGAATTTCATTGATCTCTCCAGGGTTTTGCTGCGGTCTAGAATTACTTGGTAATTCGGTGCAAAAATAGATTTAAGATCTGTATTTTTTATTGTTAAGAAACCTGTTATAGATAAGAGATTTCCGAACAGGTAAATCGTGGTAGTAGATATGCGCCCCAATTTATTTTGATTTGCGCATATACTATTTTTTTTTGCATCCTTCTGCAGGTCCTGACTCTCGTAGCTCAAAGAAGAATCAATTTGGATATTGTCTGTGTTGTATTAAGGAAAATTCGAGGGATTCTTTGGATCAGACAAAGTTTATATCTTTTGTTTTTCTCTCTGTACAACCTGTGAGTTTCCCCTCCAAATATAGGTATCGTGGGGAAAGATATTTTGCTCTACTAAGCCAAATAACGCTGAATACCTGCTGCAAAGACACTGCTAGCTAGACTGGCACCACCCAATGATTGCTTTATTTACGTTAATACACACACATTGAATGGTATTTACTAAACCACTCATTCGGAGCAGATTTAATTAAAGGGAATTGCTCCTTAAATCCTGCTGTAGGATATGGCAGAAGACATGTTTTTCCCTGCCGTGGTTTTGGGAAATCCTTGTCTTTCATATATCATAGCTTAAAAAAATAACTTCGACAGTCAATGACAAAAGGCACAGGGGTATAAATCTAACAGTCCATGGGAAGGGCACGTGTATAAAAATCTGGTGATTTTCCTTTAATGGAATTCAAAGGTCAAAATTTGATTTTTAACCCAACCCGTAAAGTCTCGGTTGTAGAATGGAGTGAGTCCACTCTCAATCCTGAGTAAAGTTCAGTATTGACAACGTTGGAGACTAATTTTTGAACCTATAGGGTTTTAACTGTAGCTAGTAAGGATGTCAGAACCTCATGGATGACAATGGTCGAGTTAAATGAACCTGTACGAATGGTTGTCTTTACAAATTATTACTGCATGCTAATTTACGGATTGAGGACCTCTAGTTTCAAAACAAAATAACAGATACGATCTATAGCCAGAAGCCCAATGCATGCAACCTGATATAAATTATTCTACCCATTTCCAATCCCTTGCGATTGGTGGACTTTGGCTGGGAGACTTGAACTATTTTTACCTGAGGTCATATCCTCACTATAGCAAAGATTTTTTTTGTGAATGTGCAATTATTTTGTTGTTTTAATAAACTCCAGAATGGAGGCCATGTCTACCCTAGGAGCTTATCGAGGGATGTTTTATTATGTGGGCCTCACGATGAGGTTCCTTATTCTTTGTATAAGAAGCTGATGGCACTTCATTTACGATGAAGATTGTACACCCTGAGCGGTGGTTTTTAATTGATGAATAAAGAGGAAAAACCTAAATTTGGTGGACGTAGCCTCGTGGATGAGGTGAACCACGTTTATCGGTGCCTTGATGTGTATTACTTGTATTATGTGTTTTGACGTGTACTATTTTTATGTCCTTTGGATGTTCTTGGTCAATCTCTTTATCTGTTATGGTATGAATGGTTGAGTAACCTTTCTATGAATGGTTTAAATGCAAAAAAAATTTAGTTTTGCAATGGTTAAATATAGGTACTGCCTCATATGGTGAAAAAGGTAGTAAGTTCTGATCCAAGGCCCTCGTCTACAGTATATCTTGTAATAACATAAATGGTAGCAAAGAGCAAATGGTCGTTTTTAATTAGTAATGACTAATGCTGATATATATATAACCAGAATACTTTCAGAAAATGTGGTTGGTGTACGGTTAATAGTACTGGATAAAATTCCCTATAATGCACATGGTTTTTGGCACAATGAATTAAAATATTCTTGTAAGTTTCCGCTAATAGGATGAACCTCTTTGTAGTAATAAAGGAACAAAAAAAAAAAACTTTACCAATTTTCCGCACATATTGTCATCAAGGGATAAGAGGGACACTATATGATTTGCATTCAACCCATAAAGGCCCATGTGTTGCAACTTGAGCTCTAATACCATTTGTAACATAGTCGAAATTTCTCAATGTAAAATCTGAGAAAATGGGGGTAAAATTTCTCTTTTACAAAATTGTTAATTACTTACCTATAAATCGAGATAATGAAATCAAAATGTTAAGGAAAATATTTTAAATAAATTAACTAGCCAAATGCCTTTCCTCCATGAAATATATACCTTTAATTGTATGCTTGCGAGTATTGTACTAGAAAAGATAATGTGGCATACGCAGTTAATGTGAATTATCCATACATCAAACACCATCCTGAAAAATGAGTATATGCAGAGATAAAAACATAGAACAAAAATACATACATCATATATGTGGTTCACCCCATCCATGAGGCTATGTCCACCAAATCGTGTTTATATTATTTTATCAAAAGAAGATTTACAATTTCGTGGTACATCCACTGCCAATCTCTTCTGGTATATTATTAATATAGAAAAACTATTAAAAGGCATGGATAAACTTAAATCAATGCTGGTATATTCTCAATATACAGAAACTATTTAAGGGAATGGATCATCGTAATCCAATGCTGATATATATATTTTAATATACACAAAAACTATTCGAGAGCATGGATATTATTGAATCAATGTTGGTACAATTTCAAGATACAACATATATTCACACTAACATAGTGATATATTTTTATTACAAGATATATCCATACTAACATAGTGATATATCTTTACATCTTTATCTAGTTCATTATTAAGGACACACACACACACATATATATGTTCTCGATATATTTAATGGAACATACATGAACAAAAGTGCAAATATAATTATAATCTAAAATATATCTTGGTTATATCTATAGAATTCATATCTCAACAATAATACACACACACACACACACACACATATGTATGTATGTATGTATGTATGTATGTATGTATATAAAGGAGCATATAAGAAGACTTGCATTTTTGTTGGAAGAAAGGGATTACCTTTTATAGAAAGGAAAAACACAATTTAATATTTATAATATATAAAATAAAATGAATTCTTTAAACATGTGTGGATTATTACGGTCTTCCCCATATACACATAAATACATAGTAAATGCTTTATGAGATAACTAAATTGTTAAGATTCCATATGCTAATATTGATTATCACCATTCAATTTCATAACAAAAGCATATAGACAGGATTACTGAAAGAAACAGTGTCACAAGATGAACACATATTTACCCTGGGAAAACCCTAATGGGAAAAACCCAGCAAAAGCTTCCTCAATATAGATGATCAAAAGATAAAAGATAAAACCCTAGACTGATCCTTCTCATATTTGCAGCTACATCTATCTCTCTCTCTTATGCACTACATAAGTGAGTGTGTGTGTGTAGAAATGAGGAGAGCCTCAATTCTATTTATATTCTTCTGTTCACTTGACAATCCACTCCAACAAGTCGGCACCACTAAAACTGTCTGGGCCAACTTCTCTAGGAGAACACAAACAACTTAATATAATATTAATTAGGGTGCTAATGACCCAACTTACAACAGAGGGAATTTCTTTCTGACTCTTAGTAGTTCTCTCGATAGGATCATTTGGATATACTGAAATACAAATGATTCTTTTGATCTGAACATCAGGGATAATAAGTGAATACACTTCAAAGTTACAATAATTCAATGCTCCCCCTTAACGAGAAGGTTATTCTACAACAAAAATAGAAGAAGGAGAGAGATCATCTTCAACATCATTAGTGTGATGCATTTATAAATCATAGGAAGCTTTTTCAACATCTTTGACATATAGTATTCATCTTCAATTTCAGCAGTAGAAACTCTTTGATCGACAACACCATCATCAGCATTTTAGTCTTCATCAGCATCATCATCAATAGTACTTTGACCTTTCGATGATCCCCATCATCATTAGCAATTCTCTGAGCAACATCATCATCACATTCTGATATTTATATTAGCAATATCATCATTGTCATCATCAATACTTTGAGCATCATCATCATCATCATCATCATACACTGATATTGCGATCAGTAACATCATCATCATCATCAACAACCTACAATCCAAAATACAAAGGCGAAATTCTTCAGATCACTTTTGGACTTAAGTCTAGGTATGATACAATCCCACCACATTATCGACAATTGGATACATTATGAACAAAAGTTCAGGGATGATGCAATCCCACCACATTCACGTAGACCGAAGCCTCTGAATACATTCTGAACAAAGGTTCATAGATAATGCAATCCCACCACATTCACAGGGACCGAAGCCTCGGGATACATTCTAAACAAAAATTCAGGAATGATGCAATCCCACTACATTCATGGGGACCGAAGCCTCCAGATACATTATGAAAAAAAGTTCAGGGATGATGTAATCCCACCACATTCATAGGGACCAAAGCCTCTGGATACATTCTAAACAAAATTTCATGGATGATGCAACCGCACTACATTCATGGGGACCAAAGCCTCCAGATACATTCTGAACAAAAGTTCAGGGATGATGCAATCCCACTACATTCTCGAGCATCAAAGTCACCGGATCACTTTAGAATGAATGTTCAGGGATGATACAATCCTTCTTCTTTCTCAGAGACATAAGCCTACGGATTACTTTAGGATAGATGTCTAGGGATGATACACTCCTACTACAACATCACTACTCCCCCTTTCAAGGAAGGTATTTCTGAACAACACCAATCTTGTCTCGAAAGTATTCGAACTTTAATCGAGACAGAGGCTTCGTCAACACTTCAACAACTTGTTCATCGCTACTCACATAGTAGAGCTTTATGGTTCCCTTCTGCATCATATATTGAATGTAGAAATACCATATTTATATGTTCTTCAACCTATCGTGGAAGACTGGGTTCTCCGTCATCTTTATACAACTTTGATTATCACATAGAATCACGGTAGTATCCAACTCTAGGTTGCATAAACCTGACATCATCTTCCAAAGCTATATGGATTCACAACTAGCAAAGAAACCTGCTATATATTATGCTTCAGCTGTGTTAAGAGCAACATTGGATTGTTTCCTTATAAACCATGAAATCATAGCAGACACCAAACTATAACATCCACCTGATGTACTTCTTCTGTCTGAGACACTTCCAGCCCAATCTACATCTATATATCCATACAATCTGTAATCATGGTTTCGTTCATAGTATAGAACAAATTCTATAGTCCCTTTTAGATATCTCATCACATGCTTTGCAGCTACCAAGTGAAGACGTCTAGGTTGAACTAGCTACTGACTCAAGGTGTTCATATCACAACAAATGTCTGGTCTGGTATTTGTTAGATACATCAATGACCCAATAATATGTCTATATTGAGTCACATCCACCAATTCTGATGATTCATCAGCCAACAACTTCAGCTTGGTATCCTTGGGTGTGGCCATGGCTTTACATTCCAACATACCGAACCTTTTCAATATTTCCACTGCATACTTTCCCTGATTGAGAAAGACTCCTTCTGAGTTATGCCATACCTCTAGACCTAGGAAATAATGCATTAACCCAAGGTATTTCATCTCAAATTCTTCAGTGATATTTTTCTTGCATTCCATAATCCATTTTCCATTCCCTGTTAGAAATAGATCATCGACATACGGTAATAGTATGACAATTTCATCTTCTATAACCTTGTAGTAAAGCTTAGGATCGGCTTTACTCTTGGTAAAGTCTATGCTCATTAGGAAACTATATATCCTTCCATACCAAGCTCTAGGAGCTTGCTTCAAACTGTACAGTTCCTTCTTCAACTTGCATACATGACTCCATCTTTCTTCAACTTCAAATACTTGTGGTTGTTCTATGTATACTTATTATTCAATCACACCATTCAGGAAAGTTGTCTTCACATCCATATGGTGTAGGTCCCACTTCATCATGGATGCAAGTTCCATGACAGCTCTAATTGAAGTATATTGTGATACTGGTGCAAATGTTTATTCACAATCAATTCCCTCTTTCTGAGAGAAACCTATGGCCACAAATCTTACCTTGTGCTTCTTGATATTTCCGTCAGCTGCATGTTTTATCTTGTAGATCCATTTGGAGGATACTACACTCTTGCCTTCTGGTTTGGGAACTATATCCCAAACATCATTCTTCATTATTGACTGGTACTCTTCTATCATTTCTTATACCCACTCTTTCTTTTGTACAAATTCTTCATAGTTTGTTGGTTCTTGATCTATGAGCTCACACATCAGAGATACATAGTTGGAAAATGTCTTGGGATTCTTTATTATCCTCGTGGAGCCTTCAGGAGCTCCATATATTTTTGCTTCTTGTATAATTTCACTTTCCCAAGCAGGCTTTCTCTTCTGTGATATTTCCATCATAGGGGGTTCTTATGGTTCTATCATATCATGATCTTCAGGTGCTTCATTGTTAGGGAGGAATTTAGCCTCTACTTTTCTAGGAGGTGAATCTTCCTCATACACTTCTTCACGTTGACATTTTCTAGATCTCTTGAGGGCTTATTCTTCATTGAATGTTACATCTCTACCGATTTCCATGTGATGGAATCCAACAATGTAAATTCTGAATGCCTTGGAAACTTTACACTATCCAACAAATATTCCCTTCTTTTCGGAAGAGTTCAACTTGGTTCTTTTCTCTTTCGGTATATGAACATATACTGGACAACCAAATATCTTGAGGTGACTTACCTTGGGCTTCTTTCCTATGAACATCTCTTCTGGATTGTTGAATCCAAGAGCACTATGAGATATTCTATTATGTACATAGACAACAGTTCTTGCTCCTTCTTCCCATAGATGTATTGGAACATCTTGATCATATATCATTGTCTTCACCAGGGATGATTTTAAGGAACCATACTTATTTAAAAGTGTATAAATGTTGGAAAATCTTACCAATTCTTAAAACAACAACTATAAAATGTTTGGCGATATTTTTCAAAAAATATTTTATTTTTCAATAATTTTATATCGTTTATATAATAATTTGGCAATTTTTAGGGTGAAAAAAATTCACCCCATCAAAATTGGGTGAAACACGATATCAAAAATGGAAAAATTGCAAATATTTTTTTCGATTAAACCCTCTAAAAATAGCCCATGGGCTAAATTTCGTCGCTAAAATTATCGCTAGTCTTCGCTGCCTCCATGATGGTTTTGTTATTCATTCCCACAACACCATTTTGTTAAGTATTGTAGGGAGTAGTTAGTTCCCTCTTGATTCCAGCATCTTTGCAAAAGGATTCAAATTATTTTGAAGTATACTCTCCTCCATTTTCTGATCGGAGTGTCTTTATTCTCTTGTCTAAAAGATTCTCTATCAAGGCTTTGAATTCCTTGAATTTCTCAAACACCTCGCTCTTTGCTTTCAAGAAGTATATCCATTTCTTTCTTGAATAGTCATCAATAAATGTAATATAATATTCAAAGCCACTCAAAGATGTGGAGGACATTGAACCACACACTTCTGAATGAATCAATTCCAACATACCTTTAGTTTTTGTTTCACTCTTCGAAAATAGATCCTTGATATTATTTATTTTCACACATCCTTTGCAAATGCCTTCATGGTTGATCTTCAAGTCTGGTAATCTCGTCACTACATTTTTCACATGAGGTAGTCATTTCTAATTGATGTGGGCAATCCTTCTATTCCACAGTTCACTAAGGTTAGTGGACTCATGAACAAGGGTTATTTTTTAATGTCACTTGAGTTTATGCAGGCCTCCTTCTTCTTCACCGATGGAAACTGCATCTTCAATTGACTTTCCTTTGGGCCACATGAGTACTTGGCCATCTATGAATGAAAATATGAATCCTTTCTTATCTAAAGCTAAGATAGAAAGTAAATTCTTCTTCAGAATTGGTACATATAAAACTTCCTTCATCTTCAGGGGATTTCCTAAATCAATCTTATATCTTTCTTCACCGATTCATTTGATTGGATATTGATAGTCATCTCCTAGAGATAATTGCTTAGGAGAGTTATTTTTCTTCAATTTTTGACAAGGTTTTCTTTTTTCCTGTCATGTGATTTTGAAGCACCACTCTCAATAATACAAGTTTCTTCTCCAGGTGTTACAGACCCAGAGAGTGTAGAGAATAGTACATACTCTTATGCATCTTCCTCTCTTTCTTGCTTTCTTTGAGGTCCTTCCTCTTCTTATTCTTCATCCTCATCTTTAGCTAGATGTGCATGATGTCTTCTATTGTTGTATTTCCTCTTCTTGTAGTCTTGTCTCTTCAACGGACAATTTCTGGTAATGTGTCCTATCTTATCACAATGAAAACATTGAAAGTTGGAGTGGTCTTTATTAGAGATACTTTCTCTTGTTCTCTGGAACTTTCTGGGATATTGAGACTCCCTGTGGTTTCCCTTCTTGAAGTTGGGTTTACTTCTTCTTCTCTTGGTATGTGTGGCTAGGGATTGATCATCCTCCTTTAGTAGAGATTCTTTATTTGCCACTCTAGTCTCCTCTTGAATATAGTCTTCCCATACAACATCAAATTTCATGATTTCCTTCCTGGTACACATCATCTGGATGAATGAATCCTAGGGTCTAGTGAGACCATTGAGAGTACTCATAGCCAATTCATCTTCATCAAGTTTGTCTCCAATGGCTTCTAGTTGTTCCTTGAATTGGGAGACCCTTGTGAAGTAGTCATGGATGGATTCTCCATGGCTCATCTTGGAGATCTTCAACTGAGCTATTAGATTCATCTTTCTATTTATGTTTATTCCTTTGTACATTATAGATAGGACATCATACATTTATTTTGGATTCTTCTTGGATGCCACTTGAGGGATCACACCTCCTACAGGTTTTTAGAGACACCTGTTGAATCCCTACTTAGGGAATAGAATGGAAACCATGCATCAAAATGGGGTTCAGGTGGGTCAAAAAAATATGTTTAGGGAGGTTTCATGTTGGAATGCTAGCCACACATTCATGACCAAGGAATTTGCAAATTTGACCCCTGTGTGCAAACATTTCACGTTCCCTTAGTCAACAAAAACCTAGTTTACAAATTTGATCTAAAACATGATCAGTTGTCTATGGACCTAGAGTATAGGGCCATGCCTATCACTATCTTGATTTCCTAAATACAACATAGTTAATGGTTAGTCGATCTAAGCCATGGTCACCATTCTATTGCACGTTGAATCCCACCTCCGACACCCTTCCAAGGAGAATTGTTGAATCCCTACCTGGGCATAGAATGTAAACCTTGCATCAAAATGGGGTTTTGATGGGTCATGCGAGCGTGTTTAGTGATGTTCCATGTGGGAACATTAGCCACACATTCACAGTTGAGGAATTTGCAAAGTTGACCCTTGTGTGCAAAAATTTCACATTCCCTTACTCAGCAAAACCCTATATTCAAAAATTTACCTAAAAAATGTTCCTTGTCAATGGACACAGAGTAGAGGGCCATCCATAGCACTACCCTGATGCCATGAATCCAATGGATTCGATGGTTCATTGATCTGATCCATGGTCATCATTCTATCGCACGTTAAATGCCACCTCCTGCAATAATTCAGGGTCACATGTTGAAACCCTACCTATGGAATAGAATGGAAACCATGCATAAAAACTAGGTTTCGGTGGGTCATGGAAGCATGTTTACAAAGGTTCCATGTGGGAATACTAGAAACATGTTCACGGTCGAGGAATTTTCCAATTTTATCCCTATGTGCAAAAATTTCACATTCCCTTACTAAGAAAAACCCTAGTTTCCTAAAGTGACCTAAAACTAGATCCCTTATCCATGGAACTAGAGTAGAGGGCCACCCTTAGCAATATTTTGATGTCCTGAATCCAATGGAGTTGATGGTTTGTCGATCCAAGCCACATTCATCATTCTATGGCACGTAGAATCCCACCTCCTACAAGCTTTTAGGGGCACCTATTGAATCCCTACCCAGGGCATACAATTCCTACCTCTAGGCTGCAAACTAGGGTTTATATGGTTTATAATTCAAAATAGGATTTACAGTGCAAACTAGGGTTACTAGGATTGGCTATAGGGTTTGTAAGCTAGGATTGGCCAGGGTTATTAGGCTAGGATTACCTTTCATCTCAATTGATACCATATATTCATCAATGGTGACATCGAATAAATGTACTAGTGATATGTATATGATAGTTAGTGGCTACAAACTATGTTTTCGAGGATTTTGAACACAAACTAGGATTTCTAGGGTTTACAATTCCAGCTAGGATTTATGGTACAAACTAGGGTTACTAGGATTGACCCTTGATGTAGTATGTCATGTAATGGATGTTATCGATTTAGTATGTAGTATTTAGTATGTAGTACAATCTTGATGTAGTATGTATTATGTCAGTAATGAATGCTCTTTATGTGGTATGTCATGTGGATACTTCTATTTTGCTTCATTTTATAATGTTAAAAATTACTCTACATCATAGACTAAAATTAGTATGGTTCACTAACAAAAGGGGCTACAATACCTCACCTTCACTGGATCACAAAGTCGACACAAACTAGTCTTTAGGCTACAAACTAGATTTTCTATGGTTTGTAATTCAAACTAGGGTTTACGATGCAAATTAGGGTTACTAGGATTGGCCAGGGTTATTAAGCATGGGAATATTTTAATACCTTATTTTAACACTTGTATTAGGAAGTTCCATAAAAACCTGGGGTGTTGACTAATGTCCTTATAGGAACAACTTTGCGATTCAAGGAAAATGCAATAGAAATATCCTAGATAGAGTATTAGATAATGGTCTAGGGCTATATGGCATGAGTCATATAAGTATGAATATAATACAACAAATCCCTAATGAATCTTGTGCAATTTATCAAGTTGTAGAATTCGATGAAATTTATCAATATATCAAGCGCTTAATCTATCAAGCTGTAAATAGTCAATGAGACCATGAAACCAAAATACCTGACTACCACATACCTAAGTACCTACTTGTGGTCATTTGACTAGACCATCGAGATCACCTCTAATATAAATGGTATCATTTACCATCTCGTACTCAGATAAGGAAACAAGCATCGTGAATTTGATGAACTCTTATTTGGCATTGTTTGCAGCTGGAGGTTTGTGCCAATAAATAAGTTTGTATAAAGCTATACAATTTGACCTAGTCTATAATCTTCAAATACATAACCTTTTTTATTTTGTGAGTGGGAATCCTGTTTTAAATATTCTCCTTTGATAACCATCGACAAAATTGGAAAATCATTTCCATCAGGGTCTCTTAATGAGACAATGGGGGTCTGCTTCCCATTCAAGCAACGTGTCAACTAGCAGTCAGTGTGCCATTCATTGCCTCTTGGGGAAACCACTGTGTATATGTGCTCTGCATAAAATAAAGTGCAGAACTAAGAGTCATCTAACTAAACACAACTAGTTGTCAAGCATTTCAAAGTTATCAACATAATAGTTGAACCTGGTTGTACGAGATCTGATATGTGGTCATAGTCAAGTGAAATACTCGACTAGACTTCCTCCATCTAGGATAATTCTTCATTTATTTTTTGACTAATGGGGAGTGATACATGATCCCATAGGTCAACCCAATTTGTAGATTCACAGTTGTCCCATTCACCACTATTACATTAATAATAAAAACAAGAGATTTTACTTGTCCACATCTCAACTATAGCATTATCTGAGGTTCTAACTGAATTGCACGATTTCCTTGGAGGATCTTGCAATCATATAGGTGTGATCGATCTACATCGACAACCTCCCAAAAATATCTATGTACATGTGTTTTTTGAGATGATTGGTCTTCTTTCCTTCTGGCTCCCTGCCCCATCACTAAAGAACACCATGCAACAATGGTCTTTGCATCTCAGATGAGTGAAATAGTTGTGAATTTCATTTCTTGCCTACATAATGCAGTCTTGATGCATGCACCTACTCCAAATATGTGCCACCTTGTGCCTCTTGTGGAGAATACACAACAATTAGAAGACAAGGGAATTTTTGAATTTCCCCGTACAACCATCAGACCAAATCCAATGTTGTTGTATATCCTGCACATTATTTTATGATTTTGTTAATGTACATGGCATTTGATGAATCACCTCGAGGAACAAATTTGGAAGAGATGAAAATTATGTGTGATTTTATTATAGTTTAAATTGATTGGAGAAGTACTATTCTAAATCTTGTTTTATAAATTTATGTTTATGTCATAATATTTGAAACATTCGTATTGTGAAGATATATATTTTGTAATAATGGCGTAATAGGTTGGCCACTTGTTTCTAAACATAATCATGTTCCATTACATGATTAATGATGTAATGGAATTGTATTCTAAAATGTTTATTATGGTGATAAGGACAGTTTAGATAGGGAATTATCCAAGGAAGATTTGTTTAGTACATTTTCTTATATGAAGAATGCTAAATATCTAGGTATATGTGAAAGGATTATATCCTTTTGAGTTGTATAGACCATAAATGTAGGTTACTATTGATGATGAGATGGTTTACAACTACTTTCAACCTAACACTCTTCCTTTGGTTAAAGTGAAAAATGCTAGGTTTATGTGAAACTTGCAATTTTTGACACATTTTTCTCTTCCTTAGGGCCCATGTTCAATGCTCACAAAACCAAATTTTGATTAGTATGTTTGGATGTCTCCCTAGACTGCACCCTTATTGCTTGGCCTTATATCAAGTTTGTTGTTGGTGCATGATGTTTAGGGATTCCCTTTGGATTTGGTTTGTTGTAAATCACAATGTGGGATTGATGTTTCGATAGGTCACCACCTATGTTTTGTATCTAGTACCATAAAGAATTTCCATTTCAAAAGGATTTCATATTCTTCAAGCATATCATCTTTATTATCCATCATATCGGGTTCATTTTGAGTTTACTATTAAATCTATTCACAGGGGATTTTGTTACCTTGTACTTCCTTCTTTCCATAGTTAAATCATGTGCATAATTGATTTCTCGGTTCTTATGTCAGGTCTCCATGTTGTGCATTGCTTTAGCCATTTCCTCCTGCACTTCATAGTGAAAATGCTCACAACTCATTGATGACTAGGATAAATTAATATTGAAACAACCTTCATTCGAATTTCCAGTCTCATGAATGATAAGAGATCCTAGGATCAATTCCCCTCCACATAGATATTGACAAATCCTTTTTCCTTGAATAAAACACAAAAAAAGAATATTTCTTACCTGAAAATGATGGGAAATAAGTCAAGTTCAACACCTCAGAACAGGTAATAGAATTCTGAATATCTACACATGGAATAATAGTTTGCAACAAGAATTTTTTCAAGAGGGGTGGATCTGTACTCACCCTCAATCAGATATCAATTAATCCTTCTTTCCAATTCTGTGCCGCACCCTACTATGGGTATCCTTTCTTATCTGTTATGTCGATCAAACACAAACCATCAACATATGTGTTTAATACCACCTCCTATAGGCTTTCAGGTACACTTGTTGAATCCCTGCCCGAGGCATAGAATGTAAACAATGCATCAAAACAGGGTTTTGGTGGGTCACGCAAGCATGTTTAGGGAGGTTCCATGTGGGAACACTAGACACATGTACATGGTCAAGGAATTTGAAACGTTGAACCCTAGGTGCAAAATTTTCATATTCCCTTGTCTATGGGCCCAGAGTAGAGAGACAACCCCAACACTATCCCTTTTTCCTGAATCCAATGGATTTTATGGTTAATAATTCTATGGCACATTCATATTTCTATGACATGATCATCATTCTATGGTAGGTTGAATCGCATCTCCTATAGGTTTTCAGGGAGACCTGTTGAATCCCTACTTAGGTCATAGAATGAAAACTATGCATCAAAACGAGGTTTTGGTGGGTCACGCAAGCATGTTTATGGAGGTTCCATGTTGGAATGCTAGCCACACATTCACGGCCAAGGAATTTGAAAAGTTGACCCCTATGCGCAAAAAATTCACATTCCCTTACTCAACAAAACCCTAGTTTAAAAATTCGATATAGAACAAGATCCCTTGTCCATGGACCCAGAGTAGAGGGCCATGCCTATCACTGTCTCGATTTCAAGTATCCAACGGTTATTCGATCTGAGCCACGGTCACCATTCTATGGCACGTTGAATTCCACCTCTTACAACCTTCAAAGAACACCTTTTGAATCCCCACTTGGGAATAGAATGTAAACTGTGCATCAAAATGGGGTTCTGATGGGTATGACAAGTGTGTTTAGTGAGGTTCCATGTGGGAAAATTAGCCACACATTTAGGATCAAGGATTTTGCAAAGTCGACCCCTATGTGCAAACATTTCACATTCCTTGACTGATCAAAACCCTATTTTCAAAAATTTACCTAAAAAAGGATCCCTTGTCAATGGACCCAAATTAGAGGGCCACCCTTAGAACTACCTTGATGTTGTGAATCCAATGGAGTCAATGGTTCATCTATATGAGCCATGGTCATCATTCTATAGCACATTGAATCCCACCTCCTAAAAGATTTTATGGACACTCATTGAATCCCTACCTAGGGTATATAATGGAAACTGTGCATCAAAATGAGGTTCTAGTGGGTCATGCAAGTGTGTTTAGGGAGGTTCCATGTGGTAACACTAGCCATATGTTCACAGTCAAGGAATTTTCAAAGTTGACACCTATGTACAAAAATTTCACATTCCTTTACTAAGAAAAACCCTAGTTTCCTAAATTGACCTAAAATAGGATCCCTTGTCCATGGACCTAGAGTAGAGGCCCACCCCTAGAACTATCCTGATGTCTTGAATATAATGTAATCGACCGTTTGTTGATCCAAGTCATGATCATCATTCTATGGCATGTTGAATCCCACCTCCTATAGGTTTTCGGGGACACCTATTGCATCCCTCCACAAGGCATATAATTCCTACCTCTAGGCTATAAACTAGGGTTCATATTGTTTAGAATTCAAAATAGGGTTTACGGTGCATACTAGGGTTACTAGGTTTGGCTATAGGGTTTGTACTCTAGGAGTGGACAGGGTTATTAGGCTAGGATTACCTTTCATCTCAATTGATATTAGATATTAATCAATGGTGACATCGAATAAATGTACTAATGGTTTGTGTATGATAGTTAGTGGCTACAAACTATGTTTTCGAGGATTTTGAACATAAACTAGGATTTCTAGGGTTTAGAATTAAAACTAGGGTTTACGTCATAAACTAGGGTTAGTAGGATTTCCCCTCGATGTAGTATGTCATGTAATGGATGTTATCGATGTAGTATGTATTATTTAATATGTGGTATGATCTTGATGTAGTATGTAGTATGTTGGTAATGGATGCTCTTTATGTGGTATGTCATGTGGATACAACTCTTTTGCTTCATTTTATAATGTTTTACTCTACATCATAGTCTAAAATTAGTATGGTTCACTAACACAAGGGGCTACAATAACTCACCTTCATTGGATCACGAAGTTGACACAAACTAGGGTTTCTATGGTTTAGAATTGAAACTATGGTTTATGGTGCAAACTAGGGTTACTAGGATTGGCCAAGGTTATTAAGCATGGGAAGATTTTAATACCTTATTTTAACACTTGCATTAGGAAGTTCCATGAAAACCTGGGGTGTTGACTAATGTCCTTATAGGAAGAACTTTGAGATTCAAGGAAAATGTAGTGGACATATCCCATATAGAGTGTTAGATAATGGTCTAGGGCTATATGACATGATTCATTTAAGTATGAATATAATACAACAAATCCATGATGGATATTTTACAATTTATCAAGTTGTAGAAGTCGATGCAATTTATCAATCTATCAAGCGCTCAATTTATCAAGACATAAATAATCAATCAAACCATGAAACCAAAATACCTAACTACCTACCTATGGTCATTCGACTAGACCATCGGGATCACCTCTAATATAAATTGTATCCTTTAGCCTCTCATGCTCGGAGGAAGAAAACAAGTATTCTGAATTTGATGAGTTCTTGTTTGGCATTGTTTGCAACTGGACTTTTGTGCCAACAAATAAGTTTGTCTAAAGCTATACAATTTGACCTGGTCTACAATCTTCATATATATAACCTTTTTTTCTTTTGCGAGTGGGAAGCCTATTTCAAATACTCTCCTTTGATAACCATCCTCAAAATTGGAAAATGATTGCTCTAGAGATCTATTAATGAGACAATGGGGGTATGCTTCCCATCCAAGCAACGTGTTAGCCAATAGTCAATGTGCCATTCATTCCCTCTCAGGGAAACCACTGTGTATATGTGCTCTGTATAAAATAAAGCTCATACCTAGGAGTAATCTAGCTAAACACAAATAGTTGTGAAACATTCCAAAGTTATCAACATAATAGTCGAACCTGGTTCTATGAGATCTGATATGTCATCATAGTTAGGTGAAATACTCAACTAGCCCTCCTCCAACTGGGATAATTCTGCATTTATTTTTCAACTAATGGGGAGTGATACAGGATCCCAGTTGTCAACCCAATCTGTGGTTTCACAGTTGTCCCATTCACCACTATTACATGGATAACAAAAACAAGAGAGTTTCCTTGTCTGCATTTCAACTATAGCATTGTCTGACATTCTAACTGAATGGGATGCACAAGTTCCTTGGATGGTCTTGCACTCATATAGGTGTGACCGATCTACATTGACTACCTCCCAAAAATATCAATGTACATGTGTTTTTTTAGATTATTGGTCTTATTTCCTTCTAGCTCCCTGCCCCATCACTGAAGAAGACCATGCAACAATGGTCTTTGCATGTCAGATGAGCAAAATAGTTGTGAATTTCATTTCTTGTATACGTAATGCAGTCTTGATGCTTGCACCTACTCTATCATGATCCCCTTTTCCGTGTTGGGTCTCAAAATAGTTCCAAATATGTGGCACGTTGTGTCTCTTGTGGAGAATACACAACCATTGGAAGACATGAACATTTTTGAATTTCCCCGTACAACCATCACACCATATCCAATGTTGTTACATATGTATATTGTTATCATTTAGGTGATTGTAGGATATTTGAAAGTTGTATTGTACAAAATCCAAGTCATGACACCTGTCATCACTTATTTAAAAGTGACACTCCTTCAATATAACCCTTTTCTCTTTAGTATTATCTGCCCATGCCTATAGGTGATATGGACCATTATGTTGACCTGTTCTGAGTGATGATATTGACTCTGAATCTCGTTCTACGATTTAATAGTATAGTTTTCTGCAAAATCAATGACTGATAATATATTTCCAATAGGAAATGTTTCCCTGTAGGTTCTAAACTGATCATCCTTTCAACAAGCCACATGTACATGATTTACATACTATTGTGTCTTTTGAAAGAATTCCTCCATGAAGTTGCAAATCAGCACCTGGTAGATCAACACTAAATATGTATATATCAATATGTTGTTACATATATGAAGTAGCAATACATGAAGAAAAAAATACATTTCAAGAATTCATTACTAATCTAAGAGGTGACCAATTGTATTTTTTTTCTTTCATTCCCTCCACCAATATCATACGTGACATATTTGAATGACTGCAAGTTCACTTCATGCCTCCCGATTTCATGCTCATCGGTCACATGTATGCATTTGTCCAAAAATTCCATTCCACCACACCTTGGGAATGTCACATCTATGCAAGGCGTTTGATAAAATGTGAAACCTTCCGTCCTTCTACACAAAATGCTATGAATAAAGTCTCTAGATGATGTTGGTGGAAAGGTAGTTGAGAATTCTTGCATAAGAGTGTCATGCAATACATGCAATATATGTATATATGTGTCATAATAATAACCATACTCAATGTGATATCAGCAAGAACATGTGTTACGCGTTGTGTTTATTTTAACATTCCTTGGTTTGCACTTATCGAAGGATCTTTGGCCCAAGTTAAGTTCATTATGTTCATGCCTAAATATCTCATATAATTATGTTTGTGTCATGTCAAGAAAAAGGTTAAATGTGGGGCTCACGATCCCTTGAACCCCTTCTCAATTTTAGCACATCTTTTTGGTTGGATGAAGTTCTACTATTATCATGCCAAAACTCCTGCACCAATCCCTTTACTACATCAATGAGATTCATATCGGAGCATGGAAACCTGCCAATGAAGGACCAAACATCTGTTTGATCAGAGTCAAGTTGTTCTCTTATAGAGCAATACCTACGGAGTGTTTTGATATCCAATCCTACAAGTTTGGATGTAGGTTTAAGAATTCAAAGGGCCATGGTTCTTTTGTTCATGATTGATTGTTACAACACACGACGAGCTGCATAGCGATCCTTTGAACGAGATTTATTTCCAATATTACTAAATGCATCTACTAAACTTCTGACAACATGAGAACTTGGTTCAATTTTTTTTATCATCTTTATCCTTAAGTTTCTCCTAATAATAGACATAGACCTAGATTTTAATAATGATATAAATAATCTACATTTATATCCATCACATTTAGAATCAAAATAGTTGGCATGTATCTGTTGAGATTGATATGCAATACTATGTTTAGACAGCATACCTTCAAGTGAACTAATGAGACTTTCATCAATCTGTATATGTTTTGGAGTTCCTCAGCATGAAGTTTTTGATGGAGGTAGGGAGGTTGGAACTGCACCGTGTACCATATCACCCGATCGGTATGGATTTTGAACATGGGCTTCATGTCCTTCTGTCTCTTACTATCGGTTAGACGGTGTCAATTGGAAATCCTCCTAGGTGGTCTGAACAACATTGTCTTCTTCAAGCATACAATCAGTTTTTCAATGACACTCTACTATTCATCACTTGTACACCCACATCCAAGTAAATATGCAAAGGTTTCAGCTAACCTTGATGTGCACCTACATTTTACTCCTTGATCAGTTCCATGTAGTTCTCATTCTTCAACTGCTATGGATACCGAAGTCCCCTCGAGCGAATGCATTTTTCTTTCTTGTTGTGGATTGGTAGGAAGAACCGTTGGCATCCTCTACAATTGGAATTGGTTGAGTGTCCATAGAGCATCTTCAATTGGTCATGTCATTTCTTTTTTTTCTCTAATTTCTTCAAGGATTTATATGAGTATCATCTTCCTTTCTGATTTTCTTACTTGACTGTGTGAGTTTCCCATCACCACAATGATCAATGATATATGGTGCTCCTCAATGGGACATTACCCAATCTTGGTTTATTTCTTTAACAATAAAATGTTTAAATAATCCACCATAATGACTAATGAAATATTTTCTTTGATGTTTCTCAAATGTAAGAAAAAAATGTTAGAGATGGTCAATGGTGCTCTTCAATGGGAGACTTCCCAAGCTTGGTTTCTTTCTTGCTTAATTGTGTCTAGATACTAAAATTATGGGGAAGATTGGAGGAATGTTTCCTTTGCTAGCTCCTCAAATGCAAGAAAAAAAAAGGTGAGGATGGTCATGGTGCTCTTCAATGGGAGACTACCCAAGCTTGGTTTCTTTCTTGCTCAATTGTGTCTACATACTCATGTTAGCAGGATGATTGGGAAGAATGTTGCCTTTGCTATTTCCTCAATTGCAAGAAAAACAATGGTAGGGATGCACTATGGTGCTCCTCAATGGGAGATTCCCCAAGCTTGGTTTCTTTCTTGCTCGATTGTGTCTACATGCTCCACCACAATGACCAAGTTAATATTACCTTTTCTAGCTCTTCAATTGCAAGAAAAACAATGGTGGAGATGCTCTATGGTGCTCCTCAATGAGAGATTCCCTAAGCTTGGTTTCTTTCTAGCTCAATTGGTTTCTTTATTTCTCAATTAATTCTTTCTTTCTTGCTCCTCAATTTATACCATTCTCCAATCAATCCTTAAACACTTGTGATGGACATGCTTGATGTCAAAAACAAATTTTTTTGTGACAATCAGGTGAAGAAGAGAATGAACACACAGTTTGCAACTTGAAATTGTGCGTAGACTATGAAACATGCTTGAAATATAACAGAGTGTTTCTTAGATAGGGACTGCTATTATTAATACTGAGAAATAATGCACACGCGCTATTATTAACAAAAACGTGAGTGCATTTTTCTCACATAAAAGGCGTAGGCATTATGCTCGAATAACATTTAGGAGAATTTAAGAAGGTAG
>LPNX010124195.1:0-17034 GCA_001517045.1 Pseudotsuga menziesii | reverse complement strand
TTGTATGGCCTTCCCCTGTCCCGCTGCAGACTCATTAGCCCATATGGACCACTTTTTGTCTTTTGATGTGTCCTTGATCATCCCTAAAAACATAAGAAAAATGATATATGCGGCCTTTTCCCCAATAACTGCATACATACGTGGATATTCCCCCTATAGTCGCGTACATCGGGATGTATGAATAAATCCAAATCCTATTGGAGTGTTCCTTGACTTGGATCCGACTCATATGACTCTTGGCCTTCCATATGCCTTGAGCTCACATGGATTCAACCTTTTAGTATCCCTTTCAAAAGCTATATAAGGAACCCCTTGAGACATTGAAATCATAAGAGAGATTTGAGAGTAACGAAACTATAGTCCATTGTTGCCAAAACTTATGCTTGAGTCTGCATCCCTTTGTCCCTTGGAGCACTGTTGTGTTCTTCCCAAGCTTGCCTTTTGCTAGTAAGCTTGCTATCAGAGTGGTGGAGGATTGAGGTGGTGGAGGCCCAAGTGGGGGATTCAGTTTCTCTGATTCGCAGACGTACCGTCAGAGGTTGTCACTTGTAATCTCTGATTTATATTAATAGAAATATCTTTTCTTGTCCAGTAATGTGTATTTGAATGAATATTGTATCCATTGGAATATGTCAAATTCTTTTACATTATTGATTATATATGCTAGAATAGATCTAACACCATGAAATATAGTATGCTTGTATTGTTTACTTGTTGTTGAGGACGTGTTATAACAATTCAAGCTGAAGATTGGAAAGCTCAACGGGGATCTACTTCAACCGTTCGAAATAAGGTGCGAGGTTCAATCCTTTAGTGTTAGACATTTTATTTCTATTGCATATTGGGAAAGATTGATTTCTGAAGTCTAGCTATCTATTGTGGTACCCCAAGCCATAGGAATTTCTCTCTGTAACAGAAATGGCGACTCCGCCGGGGAGTTCCTAGTAATTGTCCTTTGGGGGTTGATTTCTTGGCATTCAATGTATTTGAATTGCTCTCTCTCTCTCTTGTTTCTGTGTCGGGTATGGGGGCAGGTATGCCTGGTAGAGCCTGATTGGTGTGAATTTAGTCTCAGCCTGTCTGTTTGCCTTGAATTTGTGCATCTTTTTCTTCCTGTACGTGGGTTTGTCACTTACAGTCGCGTATACACGCGGTTTCCCCTGGGATTTCCGCGTATACACGCGGGTTTACTGCGCACAGTCGCGTATACCCTGGTTTTTACCTTTTTGTGGAAGATAGTGGATTGTAGGGTGAATTCTGTTAGTTGCTGAGTCTCCTTTGGCACTGCCTGAGTCTATTAATACCTCTGTTTCTGACCAGAAACAATTTTTTAGCCTAAATTTTTTCTTTTAGGAAAGTTCTTGTCATGGCATCTTTGATTTTTTGTTTGAGATTAGTGCATTAGAGTCCTTTTTCCTTAGTGCTTTGCTGGAATGTTGTTTATGTGTGCTTGCAGAGTCTGGGGTGGGTAGAATCATTCTTTTGCTTTTTATATCTCTTTATTTTCAAAAAATCCAAAAACATTTTCTTATCATCATGCATTGCATTTTTCACTTGGCATTGTACTTGCATTAGATCTAGATTTGCTTTGGAGTAATAGTTAGGACTTCATATAGGGAAATTTGCATTCATCATTTGAAGAAGAAATTGTGCATTACACGTAGTACACATACCCTGTTTTCATGGACACAATGCATTTGCATTGATTGTTAGGTGTGCATTTTTCTTCTTGTTGCGTCATAACACCATTAGTTGGACGACCATATCCTATTTTTGAGTAATAAAGCCAACTAAAATCAACGCTAATTAAAATGAATTACACTCTTTTCTTTTCTAGGGTGCACCAACAAGCTTAGGTTTTAGGATCTTGGAATAGTTCATTGTAAGTTAATTCTCCAAGATCACTAAACGACAACAACTAGGTGTCTATCCAGGGAGTGTGTGAAATCCTTGATATAACTGGCGTTCTCAGGAAGCTCCTCTCAAAAGGGAGTCAAGCACTAGGCAGTGTGAGCGGTTGTTGATTGGGATAACCCCTAGTCGATAACTGTGTAGCACTGGCGATATAGCCAGGATTGTATTCGTATCTGGGGGCTCTTTCAGGAGTTTCAGGCTTTGCTAACCTGCCCATACGGTCAATCCCGCCTGCGACTGTCCGCCTGAGCGTTGATTATATTGAGGTGACCTTAGTGACCTTACCTAGGATATCAAGGGGGTACGTGTAGAGGTTATTCTGCATGTGTCCCGGCCAGGTTGCGGTCAGACAACACAGTCGCTTTACGTGTTGAAGCTGAGGGCCACAATAATTGGTTTTGAACCTCTGCTTGTGGTGACAAGGGCCTCTCAAGCCTCTCCTAGGCGAGACATACCGGCCACATTCAGGAGCTCACTTATCCAGCCCTTGTTTGCTTACATTTGGCTTTAGATTTTATTAGTGATTTCTCTGTGCACACTAGTTGGCCTAGGGTTTACGTAAATAGAGAGTCTTTTATTTTTGTTGAGTCATTGTGGAGTCGGGTGCGATTCCGCACCGTTCTCGTCAGTTAGCAGGACTTCTACCTTCCACTTCTCCTCCTCCTTTGGGAGAGGGGCCTAGACTATCCAGGCGGACTATGTCACAAACTGATTCACACACCATGGAGGATCATTCAGAGACTATTCCTGAGCCACCTCCTCCCATTCGTATTGACGATGGGGAACTTACTCATACATACGATCTTTCACCTGACCTAGCTGAGTTCAGTCTCGTGATTTCCTAGATAGGATATTTGCATGATAGACCTACTCACTCTAGGGCTGATTCCCCATTGACACGTTATCGGTATGGAATGTCGGATGATGCCGAGACTCACTTTGACCCTCCTCGCACTAACTACAGTAGTTATGTTATGACTGGTTTTCCTATGCACGATTTGACATTTCATGTTGAATCCGACTTTGAGCCTAGCACTATGCCTGAGGGAAATCCCATGCCTTACCTTGCGGAGAGGTTTGGGAGTACTATTCACATTGTGCCTTCCATCCCAGTGGTGGAAGCTCCATCTTATATACCTCCTAGGTCTAGAGTTAGTGATCCGATAGGGATACTAGGTTCCAGACGAGTGACGATAGGCACTAGTACATATCTTCTTACAGAGATTCCTTCGTCCTCGCTTCCAAGTTCTTCAAATGTAAACCCTCCACCTTACTCACGTGGTCCTTCGAGTCGGCATGTAGCTACGAGTCAGATCTGTACTGCGATTACTAGACCAGTTGTGTCTTAAGCCTACATACCACCCATGGTTTCGGGAGGTTATGTTCATGTTTCTAGAGGTCAGATTGCTACTTCCACGACATATATCCCTACTTCCGGTATGTATATTCCTACTTCCTGAATGTATATCCCTACCTATGGAGTGTCTCATGGGGCATCGCAAGCGATGACCTATGGACCCTATTATGGGACGTAGTATGGACCTCTCTCCACCTTATGGAGGCAAGTATTCACAACCTGCTTACTCTCCTAATTACAGCTTTGTAGCTCCTACTAGTCAAGGTCCACCTAGTTATGGTACTTCCACGCCACCCTATATGGGTCATACAGGAGGAGGTCACTATGGCCAAGGTCATGGTGGTAATCAATCCTATAGGAACCAGGGAGCGGTCCATAGGCCTCATCATCCTAGGCTCCCTTTCCTCATGACACTCAATCTACCTGACTTATCGAGACTTACGAATGATCCTATGGCTCATGACCCGGCTTGGCTGGTTGTCCCTACCAATCTTCCTTCGGACATACCTAAGTTCGAAGGCAAACTAGGAGAGGATCCGAGTGAACATGTTACGACATTCCACCTATGGTGCTCTTCCAATTCATTGCATCAGGACTCAGTCCATTTGAGACTATTTCAATGCACCCTTACAGGGCCTGCGGCGAAATGGTATATAGAGTTACCTAGGGGTGCCTTTACTTTGTTCAACGACCTTGCGATGACTTTCCTTAATCACTTCCAGCTACCAGTGCGCTATGATGTTGGTACTGAACTCTTGTCGACATTTCGGGTAAGATAAAGCCACCCATATTTCTGATCATATTCAGGAGTGGCGTAGATAGAAGAGATTAATTAAAGCCTTTATACCGCCGGAGTTCCTCCTTGAGTGGTTCCTCAAATTTTTATTGCCATATATAGCAAAGGATGTTTCCACATCCGGAGTGCAGAATGAGGAACAAGCAATCTTTAGGGCGCAGGAACTAGACTTGATCTATGCTCAATCTGGTTTTTTATACGAGATTATACCCAACGCTCCTTGTTCTAGTTTCGATCCCAAGGTCAAACCTGGACCACATGCCGATGGCATTGTCGGTAGTGCAAGTAAGAAACCTGCAGGTTCGGTTGTGAAACAAGTTGCTCAGTTGTCAATCAACCAATCTGCCTCGGGACAAGCTATGGCTTCATCTCAACCTGCCCAACCGGTGAATGTAATTGCTGTGCAATCGCCCAACCAGAAGGGTAACCAGCAACCCGGACGGAATAGAAAAAAGGGTAAAAACAATAATAATAAAAAGGGTGGGAATAAGAACGAAAATGCCAACAATAATGAAAAGAACGGTAAAAATGTTAGGGGGGGACAAGCAGAATAAACGTAAGGTTAAGTTTCCTTGCAAGCTATGTAAGGACAATCACCTCACTTACTTGTGCCCTAGAATGGATGAAGCTTCGAAGTTCATAGCACAGGGCCCAGCTGTGTTAACAAACCCTTTACCGCATAACCAGAATATGAACTCGAAGTCCCATGATCAATCTAGTGATGAAGATCCTGCTGAAACTAGTGGTCGTGGGTGCATTAATATGGTCCATGCCGCAAAAGTTGTGACGCATGCGAAAGATTATACTTCGTCACAACCCAACCCAGGCAAAGAACCTGATCCACCAGAAACCATTTTGCACATTGAGAAACCTGCGGATAAACCTGAGGATGCACCTCACATTCCTAAGGGGGTACTTAAGCATTCGGGGCATAACCCAAATGCCCGAGCCGCCCAGAATTATTCAGTTGTCGAGGACTTGGGCCATACTCCTTGTGCGATGTCTGCATTGGAAGTGCTTTAGAGTTGTCTGTCGCAAAGGAAGGCTTTGCTTTCCACTCTTGGTGTGAATGGTGATGATTCTTCCTCAATGATCAAATTTGAAACCGCAGGACATCAGCCTCACTTGCCCTACTATGTGTCCCTTTTGGTGCACGTAGAATGTCTTAATATGATCGTCAAGCGCACTATGATTGACGAGGGCGCTGTTGCTTCTGTGATGTCTTTGTCTTGTTGGAAGGGTCTTGGTTCTCCTGAGTTGTCAAAATCTACGACCATGTTAAATGCTTTTGATGGGAGATCATTTAGGCCACACGGTATCCTCCCTTCCCTTAAAGTCCGTTTGGGAGGGAAGACCGTTGCGATAGAGTTTGATGTGGTTGATGCACCCCTTGACTACAATCTCTTACTGGGAAGGAACTGGATGTATAGTATGCAAGCCGTTGCATCTTCCGTGTTTCACGTTGTATGCTTTACACATAATGGGAAGATTGTAACGATTGATCAAATGGCATTCAAGAATTCGCCTATTATTGCATCTTCAGAAGCTTCGGTTCCGAAAGTTGAACATTCCCAGCCGGCAACTGGGAGTGTGGGTGTAGGCATGTATCCATCCCTCATGGGAACCTTTAGTTTTCCTGCACCCTTCCTCATGATAGGATCTAGTTTCGATGGTGCTTTGATGTCTACGAGATAGGTGCCTTTTCGCACAAGTCATATGGGAGATCCTTGGATTCTTCCTTCACCGAGTCCTTTGAGTGAGCCCATTGAGACGAGCGTGCCGTTTCCTGCAGTCATGATAGATTACCAACCTAATCTCCAGTCTACTACAGATCCTTATTCTTCCTCTTCGTGGATGGAGGAGGAAGACCCCTATGTGCTACCAGCATGGGCAGTACAGTCTTCTCATGCCCACGACTACCTTGATACGGTTTTCCCTTCAGCTGAAGCGATTATCGAGGCCATGTCAGGAGTTGAGCCACCATGGGAGGAACTTCATCATAGATCATATTTCCTTCCAGAGCTTGACCTTTTGGAGCATGAGGATTATAGGGAGATTCTTAGTCAGAAAGTTGGTATACCTATGGTTCCGTTAAGCTCTCCTAGTTAGATGGCTGATGGAAACATGGCGAACATATCGTTAACTATTCCTATCAACATTTCTCGCAATCCTGGTACAATTGAAAATGTCTACATTGGGGCGGATTGTTCCCAATATGAGATTCGAGAGTATACCAAGCTATTCAAGGAATTCTGTGATATTTTTGCTTGGTCTTACGATGAGATGCCAGGGATTGACCCTCAAATTGTTGAACATGATATTAATACTTACCCCAATGCTAAGCCTGTTCGACAGCGTTTACGCGCGGTGAATCATAGGAAAACACCCGCCATAAAGGCAGAGATAGAGAAGCTATTGAAAGCTGGTTTCATCTATCCCGTTCCCTTGACAGAGTGGGTTTCAAACCCCATTATAGTGGATAAGAAGTAGGGAGTGATCCATATATGCACTGATTTCCATGATTTAAATCGTGCCTGTCCTAATGATAAATTCCCCACACCGTTTATAGATCAGATTTTGGATGAGTGTGCGGGTAGCGAGGTGTTCTCCTTTATGGACGGATTTTCTGGGTATAATCAGATTCAAATTAAACCTGAGGACCAACACAAGACCACATTTATTTGTCCTTGGGGAACATTTGCGTATCGGAAAATGCCTTTCGGCCTTAAAAACGCCAGAGCTACGTTTCAGCGGGCAATGACCTTGATCTTCCACGATCTCAAGTCTATCGTTGAAGTATTTTGGGATGACCTCGTTGCTCATTCTCGCATGAGGATGCGTCATTCTTATCACTTGAGATTGGTGTTCGAAAGGTGTCAGCACTATGCTGTTAGATTAAACCCTCATAAGTGCATATTTTGCATGAAGTTAGGTCGTTTGTTAGGATTCATCGTTTCGAAAGAGGGTATAAGAGTCGACCCTTTGAAGGTAGAGGCAATACTTTAGTTGTCTGCCCCATGAAATATTCGTCATCTTTAGTGTTTGCAAGGCATGGCAAACTTCCTACGAAGATTTGTTGTCAACTTTGCCAATTTGACTAGAGGTTTCATGCATCTCCTGAAGAAGGATACTCCCTTTGAATGGGATGAACGAGCCTAGGAGTCCTTCGATGCACTTAAGCGAGCCCTAGCATCGGCTCCGATGATTAGTCCTCCAGATTATAGCCGTGATTTCCTATTATATGTGGCCGCGTCTTTAGAGACGATTGGTATGGTTTTGGTTCAAGAAGATGAGGAGCTCCAAGACCATGTCATATATTATCTGAGCCGGAACCTTATTGACATAGAGATTCGGTATTCTCATGTTGAGAAGCTTGCCTTGGCTACCGTACATGTGGTGCAGCGTTTGAGACATTATATTCTCCTTCGCCAGACCTTGGTTGTTTCCCATGTCAATCTGTTTCAATTCGTCCTCACATGTAGGATGATTGGAGGAAATTATAATAAATGGATTGTCATCCTGCAAGAGTTTGATCTTGAATTTGTTTCGGCAAAATCGAAGAAATCTTTAATCTTTGCAGAGATCATATCGGATTTTTTGAGCGAGGCTGAGGAGTTGGTATGTGAAGATACGTTCATTAATGAACACATTTTATTAATCTCAACGGCTGACCCATGGTATGGGGATATCATAGTATATCTACAAACACAGAGGACCCCTACTCAACTCTCGCGAGATGAACGACGACGATTACGTCACATTTCCAAGAACTACCTCATAGTGGACAATAATTTGTACCACCGTGGAGTAGATTCCCTTTTACGACATTGTTTAACTCATGATGAGGCTGAGGTAGTGCTTAATGATTGCCATGGAGGGGCGTGTGGTGGTCATTTATCTGGGCTTTCTACAGCTCAAAATATTTTGATAGCGGGTTATTTCTGGCCATCGATCTTCAAGGATTGTATTGAAGCGGTCAAGAGGTTCCACCCTTCTCAGGTGTTCACACATAATATGTGCTCGAAGCCCGCCCCATTACACCCTATTATCACTGCCGATCCCTTCACCAAATGGGGGCTCGATTTTATGGATTGCAACCCATATTCGGCTGGGGGGCACCATCATATCATAGTGGATGTTTATTACTTCATGAAATGGGCTGAGGCAATGCTTACAATAAAATCCGATGGTGAGACAGCTGCTCACTTCATATTCAACCAAATCATTACTTGGTTCGGGATTCCGAGAGAGCTTGTCACTGACCATGGCTCGCACTTTCAGAACCGTATGATGGAAGAGTTGGAATCCAAGTTAGGGTATAAGCAAGAGCACTCCTCTTCTTACTATCCTCAAGCGAATGGATAGGTTGAAGCTATGAATAAATCACTTAAGTCCATTCTCCAACGAACCATCGTGCAAAGCAAGACGAATTGGCATATTATGTTGTACCCTGCTTTGTGGGCATATCGAACTGTGGTTAAGACTACCACTGGTTTTTCTCCATATCAGCTTGTTCATGGAGTGGAGTCGATATTGCCGGTTGAATGTGAGATTCCTTCATTGAAGTTAGCTGTGGAACTCTTACCAAACACTTCGCCTTTGGAAGAGCGTTTGGTTCACCTTGAGCAACTCGATGAGCAACATAGAGATGCCTTGGTGACTCTAGAGGTTAATAAGCGTCGTGTAAAGGCCCAATACGATAAGTCTGTCCGTCCAAGAGTGTTTAGTGAGGGAGACTTGGTCCTTTTGTGGGATCAATCGAAAGAACCCTTGGGGGCAGGGAAGTTAAATCCTATGTGGCGTGGTCCTTATGTGGTCAAGCATGTATTAGAGAAGGGTGCCTACGAGTTAGTGGATTATGAAGGGACGACCTTGGCGGAGCCTAGAAATGGGCTCTATCTCAAAAAATACTATGCATAATCTTTAGCCAAGGCTGCTTGTTGTATATTATTGTACAGCCTTTTTTCATAGTTAGGTCTTGTTTATCGTGATCAGGTTTGTGATTAGTTTCCGTTTCTTGTGGCAGTTGTCAATGGAATCTTCCACCTACATAGGATTCGCATATGGTGCAAGCCTTCACACTCAGCACTCAGCCTCAGCTGCTTGGGTGATTTATACTCCTATGGTTCAAGTATTGTCTTAAGGAGGTGTATGTCTACGGCCATCTTCCAACAATGTTGCTGAATATAGTGCCGTTATTGAGCTTCTACGGGATGCCATTTCGCATGGTGTTCTCTCTCTTGCGGTGTGTCTTGATTTAGAGTTAGTAGTGTCACAGCTAAATGGTTTGTACTATGTTAGATATCTGACGTTATTGAGGAGATTCTTACATGTGAGATTGTTAGAACGACAATTTGAGAATATAACATATATACACATTCCAAGAAATTATAATCAAGTTGCTGACTCATATGCTAACTATGTGTTAGATTGGCATTTGTTTCATTCATTATAAATTAATCATAAACACAATTTTTACACATGTAAATAAATAAACCGATCACCATAAAACTTTTTTATATACATAAAAATTGTGGTAATAAGTCTTGTCATAATACAAAATTGGGGCTTCAAAAGCCACCATCATATACACGGTAGTACAAAATAGATACACTCCCAGGTGTCTAGTCCTGTGGAGGTGGAGGAGGGTTGTGATCATGATATGTCACCATGGCTCTAGCTAGCCACTGGAATAAATGCACCCATGCCCATGGTACACCCACCACCTGTCTCTGCATAGCCTCAGGCAAGTCCTCGACTTGCGCCATGGGAACCCTGTGAGTCAGTCACATGAAGTTGGTATGGATGTTTTGCAGTATTCACTCCGCATCCACACCAATGATATCGTCTCCTCTTCCCCTCCGTTTAAGATGTGGGAAGTCCTTTGGTCACCATGGTCCCACATTTGCACATGAATGGTAGATGTCATTATGTATTGTCACCCAAAAACATGTCTTTTTGATTCCATATAATCAAGAAAACACAAAAAAATTAAATACTTCAAAAATTTTAAAAAGAGTGAGGGTCGAGATTCGTTACCTATGTCTCCATATGCTGATCTTGGTGGCAATGGCATGTACGAATCCCCCCGGAAGTCTATCCCTGCATAAGGGTAGTCATCTATGGCAACAATCTGTCATCGCCACCATGGAAAAAAGTCAGCTGGATAGGGGTTGGCCACCCTACCACCCCCTAGTCTGTGCATCGCATCTGCCCAACATCGTTGGGCTGGATCTCGAACCCCGCGGAGAGGAACATCCACTCCAGGGCTCAATCCTGGAACACGCTCGAAGAAAAATGTGCTCAAAATGCTACTGAACCCAAAGTTCCATATCCTACCTTCCTTACACTCACTGAGCTGGTGTTTCATGTTGCTCAGTAGTGAAGTGCTCCAGTCATAGATGGTCGATGTCATACACTCCACCGCATAGAACATCAGTAGCTAAGAGGCCTGATGGAGTGATGCTAAGCCTGCTATCCTGCCCAGCGTCAGTAGTATGGCCTTTAGGCCCGGAACCTGTATAGTGTTGGTGGGAACTTGACTCCCCACCTTCTCAGTATCTGGGTAGCAGTACATAGCTATGTACTCATCGATAGTAAGCCCGTGACCTGCACCACCTCGAGAATGAAGGTTCACCACCTCCCCTTGTCTAGATAGACCTGTGATAAAGTAGATATCCTCCACCTCAATGGTGAGGGACATACCGTCTATCCGGAAGGACTCTGAGTCTGAATCCCAATAGTCTACCAGCATCTGTAGCAGTAATGGTTTGGCCCTCAAGCCACCTAGGCACCAAAACTTGTAGAGTCCACACCTTCTTAGAGCTTGCTAAGCCATTATGTCAGCCCTTAATGCTTCCTCTACTTCACCATGCTCGTGTTCTCGCCACTCTAGCACCATCCTGCATGAGAAATTGACCAAAATGTCCATTATATTCTTGTAAATCCTTTTGCGCGGTGTCATACACGGCTATTTTGCAAACAGCCACGTGTGTACGCGGTTTTCAGCCCATTTTCCGCGTATCACCAGCCCTATATGTGGAAAAAGCCTCGATACCCGCGTGGGCCGTAGCGCTCATGTATAATTGGCCTTTAAAACCTCATTTGACCATGAAAACTTGTAAAAATTGTATTGAAATGCAAGCTAAGAGCATGAGTAAATACCTGGAAGAAACGGTTGTGAATTTCGCCAGCTGGATCTCCTAGAATTTGCAGTTGAAAATTAGAGCTTCAATGGGTAAAAGTTTCAAATGATTTCTATTTTTTACTATTTATAGAAAAGTTTTAAAATATTTGAAAATTTTTACCCCCTTTCTTATAGTTTTGACCGTTTCTAACCATTTTGGACCGTTTCTGACCTAATCTGTGATGTAGAAGACCGTTTTCAGCGCCGTTTCAGTCTTTGGATTGACCCGTTCGTACTGATCTCAGGTATAACATCTACACTCACATATAGGTTAGGTTCACTACCGTTTGCATTTTGCATGACCTCACTATGTCCTTAGGTACGAACCCACTCTATTATGTCACGGAACCTTCTTGCTGCTATAGAAGTGGCATGATATGAGTGGTAGAGCCTCACCTTACATGGGTACCCTAGTTAGCGCCTTATTTGCAGTTGGTGCCCATGCCGATGTTTCTCCCTTTAGGGTGTGGGAGTTTGTTGTATAGTATTGCCATGACATTTTGCAAGAGCCTCATACTCCTCTTGATCTTATGCTAGCCATGATCCCCCGGACTCCCTTGTATCAAGTTGTGGATGCATTATCATGAGCTTTGCCTGTCTTATTGAGCTTTATGCCGGCTCCCCTGACATTGCGTTTCAGCCATATAGCCCGAGCTTGTCTCAGGTCTAGCCATGCAGAGCCTTTCTTTATATCCTTCGCAGCTTGATTCATTTTTTACCGGGAGGGGATTTTCCCCCGAGTGTCGATATCCTACACATGTATCCTTGCATTGAGCATAGGTATGTTCCACTGCTTGGAACTAGTTTGTTTTCCCTAAATGACACTCGTCTCCTCCTAGTTTGTAACTATAAAGCTAGTTTATTATTTTTTCAAGCTTTTCAAATAACTGAAAAAGACCAAAAAAATAAAAAAACCAAAAAGTCGAAAAAGAAAAGATATTATCTTTGGCAGCTGTCGAGTCGTGTCACCTTTGAACAGAGCACTGTATATCACATCCATTGGTTGGGTTATAGTTTAACTTAGGAGCTGTACTCGTTATCTGAGTTTATCTCCACCGACTGGTTAAGCTTCCAGTCCCTATGGAGCCTCTATTGATGCCTCCTACATCATAGAGATGTCCCAGTTTGTATATCGAGTCTATGCTTCCTTTATTCAGTCACCATACACCATTATGCTCTTGTTCAAAGGAAGTTGAAACTTGAGTCAGCCATTCCTCAGTTATCTTGACTTTGCATGTCGGCCATTCCCGGTACAGTTATTGGTTCGTGCACCTTATGATCGAGTCCTTCCACATTATACAGCCTTGCTGAGTACCTCGTGTTGGATGATGGGGGATGCCTTAATGCCCTCCTTCCAGTGGATTTCATCCCATCGAATTCAGATCATTTATTCTGGGATTGGAGTCTAGAGTCATTTTTGAGTGCCTTAAGACTTGCAGTCATTAGTGGCAGGTTCTCTTGCCATCAACAGTTTTGGGAATACATCAATGTCCCCTGATCAATGGATTCTCTCAAGTGTTCGACCTCAACAAATTTATTCACACTTGTTATTTTGCACTCTAGTACCTTGATTCCCATTTTCATTATCGATGGGTGATCTCGCGTCTGTTAACGGTATACATCAATGACCGGTATTCAGACGATGGACTACTATGTTCGACCTTGACACCTCTATTCACATAGTAGGACATGTACTCGTAGCGGTGTGTGTAGAAGACCTTCCAGATTGGTGGCATCCATTATATGCTACCTCCTTGATCGTGCCAGTGTTCATGAGATTTCAACTCTCGTGACTTGTTCCAGTATATGTCAAACATTTCCAGCCACTATGGAGATCTTGATCTATTGTATATATTCAGCCTTTGTGGAGATCATGGTCCTTTGTATATCTTCATCATGGAGATTCTGATCTATGTATATTGTATGTGGCGATGAACACATATGTGTTATCATGTTTCATGCTTATTCATGGCCATTGTACTCTTATGTATCCAGGACTGCTATATGTATTTGCAGTTATATGCAGAGTTGTATTATGGTATTATGCTGATTGGGTGGCTGGTATTCCATTTGGGTACCTTCATCACTTCACTTCTGGGATGGACTTATAATGTATTTCGGCCATTGTATAACCCCTCTGATCTCATACATTAGGGGGCATCTGTTATAGCGGATTTCACCACACTAGGTGAATCACACATTGTATGGCCTTCCCCTGTCCCGCTACAGACTCATTAGCCCATATGGACCACTTTTTGTCTTTTGATGTGTCCTTGATCATCCCTAAAAACATAAGAAAAATGATATACGCGGATTTTTCCCCGATAACCGTGTACATACGCGGATATTCCCCCTATAGTCGCATACATCGGGATGTGTGAATAAATCCAAATCCTTTTGGAGCGTTCCTTGACTTGGATCCGACTCATATGACACCTGGCCTTCCATATGCCTTGGATCGCATGGATTCGAGCTTTCAGTATCCCTTTGAAAAGCTATATAAGGAACCCCTTGAGACATTGAAAGAATAAGAGAGAATTGAGAGTAACGAAACTATAGTCCATTGTTGCCAGAACTTATGCTTGAGTCTGCATCCCTTTGTCCCTTGGAGCACTGTTGTGTTCTTCCCAAGCTTTCCTTTTGCTAGTAAGCTTTCTATCGGAGTGATGGAGGATTGAGGTGGTGGAGGCCCAAGTGGGGGATTTAGTTTCTCCGGTTCGCAGACGTGCCGTCAGAGGTTGTCACTTGTAATCTCTGATTTATATTAATAGAAATATTTTTTCCTGTCCAATAATGTGTATTTGAATGAATGTTCTATCCATTGGAATATGTCAAATGCTTTTACATTATTGATTATATACGCTAGAATAGATCTAACACCATGAAATATAGTATGCTCGTATTGTTTACTTGTTGTTGAGGACATGTTATAACAATTCAAGCTAAATATTGGAAAGCTCAACGGGGATCTACTTCAACCATCCGAAATAAGGTACGAGGTTCGATCCTTAAGTGTTAGACATTTTATTTCTATTGCATATTGGGAAATATTGATTTTTGGAGTCTAGCTGTCTGTTGTGGTACCCCAAGCCATAGGAATTTCTCTCCGTAACATGGGGCGGCGGGGGGCGGCGGGGTCCTTACTGGTATGGGGTGGCCTATCGATGTGTGTGTATGTGTGTGAGAGAGAGAGGGAGGAAGGGGTCTGTTAGGAGTTTAGGAGTGGGGGGAGGGGGCATTAGATTAATGTGGGGGTCTTAGGTGTTATAGAGGGGATGTAATACGGGGGTAGGGGTTGGAGGTAGTTGGATTGGTTGGGGGGTGATAGAGGGGGGGGGGGGGGGGGGTGGGGGAAGGGGGGGGGGGGGGGTGGGGGAAGGGGGGGGGGGGGGGTGGGGGAAGGGGGGGGGGGGGGGTGGGGGAAGGGGGGGGGGGGGGGTGGGGGAAGGGGGGGGGGGGGGGTGGGGGAAGGGGGGGGGGGGGGGTGGGGGAAGGGGGGGGGGGGGGGTGGGGGGGGGGTGGGGGTTGGGGGTAGTTGGATTGGTTGGGGAGTGATAGAGGGGAGGGGGGAGTTGGGGAATAGATAGGGGGGGTTGGGAAATAGATACAGGAGGTGGGGGTTAGAGGTTAGGGGGTTTTAGTGGTAAGAGGAGACATAGGGATGTGTGTGTGAGAGAGAGAGAGAGAGAGACAAATATAGAGTGGATGGGGTAGTCCTTAATGGTATGGGGTGGCCTATGGATGTGTGTGTATGTGTGTGTGAGAGACAGGAAGGGGTGTGTTAGGAGTTTAGGAGTGGGTGGAGTATTAGATTAATGTGGTGGTGTCTAGGTGTTGTAGAGGAGATGTAATAGGGGGCTGGGGGTTAGGGAATAGATAGGGCGGTAGGGGTTATAGGTTAGGGGTGTTAGTGTTAAGGGGAGACATAGGGATGTGTGGTGAGAGAGAGAGAGAGAGAGAGAGAGAGAGAGAGAGATGATCGGTAGGATCTCAACTTAGTGCTTTAAAAGTTTGTTGTAAAAGAATGCGTGTAACAGGTTAATTAATGGAACAGCATTAACAGAAATTAAATGCTCAGAACAGGAATGAAAAACAAGACTGATAAACAGATGCCAAGCAGAAAACATAGAAACAGAGTTGATAACGAAGTTCACCCCCTCTACTGGGCTACATCTCCAGGCCCCTCTCCAATAGGAATCGATCCAATTAATCTCTTAAAAGGTACAAAAATGGTTCTGGAACAACTTCAGCAACTGTAAAACAGAATGCTGGACATAAAGTATTTAAGACTCCTCTCTGAAAGCTACAAACTGGACTTCAACAGACACAAGAAGCCAAGTTATAACTGGGGATAGTCGACTTCAAAAAGGAACATCACATGTACGATTTTCATAGCAAAATGCTCTCTCCAAGTTTCTCATCACAGAGAAACGTTGCATTGCCATTCTCCAAATACTCCTCTAATCGTTCCACTACGTCCTGAACTCCCCTCCCCACTGAACGGATTCCTCCTTTAATACTCATCTTGGCCATTACAAATGAGACAAAACATCCAAGAAAATGCGACTGTTCACATCCCATGCAATGCGGCCACAAGACTGTTCACCTTCTTCTCTCAAATGCCAACAAGCTATTCATCTCCTGGCATTACAATCACACGGCATCAAGATTCTGCAAATCCGTTTCCAAAATGCGCCCCGTGCGAACCATTGCAATGTTTGATTCAGAAGGTTTTTGTTATCTGCTCGTCCACCATTGTGGAAGGAAGATAAGAAACTGGCTCCGACGGTCTCAATCGGCTATTGGCTGGCTTTCAAGTCAGAGGCTTTAGTGCTTCAGCTTCCGCTGTTGCGGCTGTCGAATCGCTCCGTCGTCCGATCAAGATTGCGTCCGTCGTTGTGGAAGGGAGAAGGATTTCTAGCCCCGACGTTGCGGAAGGAGGAAGGATTTCGCCCTCCGATCAAGCTTACGCCCGCCGTTACAGCTGCCAGAAGACTTTCGAGTTCCGATCCCTTTAAGCTTCCGCTGTTGCGGATGCCAGAAGGCTTTCGAGTTTCGATCCCTTTAAGCTTCCACTGTTGCGGAAGGGAAAAAATTCCGATGTCCGATCTATGGAAAGAGAACTCTTCCGATCTCCGATCTACGCAGCTTCTTTGAACCATGTACCATATTGGATCTTCAAAGAGGAATAATCCGCCGGATCAATCCTCCCCATTGGAGAGCTTTTGGACCACCAAAAGCTTGAATTATTCTGCAAGTAAGTGAGGGTAAAGTTCCCTCACTTTACCAATCTCCATCCATCTTGCTTTGCTAGGATGCATTCCTTTTATCCCCACTCGAAGATACTCAGCATTCCCTCTTCATGAATTCCTTACATTTCTGTCTAGAATGACATCATCCTGCAACTCTCTCATATATTCAGGGGCCAAATCATCAATGGAAGGAATCGGTATGTTAATTTCATCATCCATGATCATAGGAGGCTCATACAATTTAAGATTCTCAACATTGACAACTGAATAAATTTGCATGTATGGAGGTAAATTTAAGCAAAAAGCATTAGTACCGATCTTTTCCAAGATCTCAAAAGGACCATACCTGATAGGCTTAGTATTTTTACCTTCACCTTTCATCCTTTCTTTGGTGATATGTAACCAAACTTGGTCACCAACCTGAAATTGATGTTAGGGTACACAGGGTACTCCCAAAGGACCGAACACCAAGAATAGCCACTTCACACAAACAGATCACAGATCAATACACCAATGTTTGTCACGTGGT
>LPNX010124190.1:437425-459452 GCA_001517045.1 Pseudotsuga menziesii | reverse complement strand
TAAATCTTTTTATGAATAACATACAGATCATTCCTTTTGTAATTACTGTACATGTGTGTATAGAACATAACATATCTTTGTAGGATACTAACTCTGTCCAGGTTGATGTTCTTTTCATGTATTTAGGGCTAATTGTTCTGAGTAATTCAAACTTGACAGTCTGTCATTCTTGTACTATATAACTTCAACCGATCTTTGTAGTTATATATATAGGTTTAATACTTACAATCAGTAGCATTAATTTTAACCCTAGTCTTTTAGAATCTCAGGCCAACACAGCCTTTAAATCTGTTGGGAACAACTATTCCAAACAGCTTGGAGCCTGTTCTAAGGATCCCGGTCTGGGTCGTTTTCCCTCGTTGCGGGCTTCGTCAAATACGCCCGTCAACACCTTCAGGTACCTCAGAATATGCTTTGCAGCAATCAAGTGAACAATTATTAGATCTATCAAGAACTGGCTCAAGGTGTTCACAGCAAAGAAAATGTCTAGTCTCGTGTTCGTCAGGTACATAAATGACCCAATCATCTGACGATACATTGTAGCATCAACCGACTCTAATGAAGCATCGCTCAATAACTTCAGGTTTGATGCCATAGGTGTGATCATAGCCTTGCATTCCATCATCCCAAACCTCTTTAGGATCTCTACTGCATACTTCCCTTGTCCAAGGAAGATTCCATTTGTACTTTGCGACACCTCCATACCTAGAAAGTAATGCATCATCCCCAAGTCCTTCATTTCGAACTCAGGAACAAGCTTTCTCTTTGTATCAGCAATCAACCCATCCGTACTTGTCACAAATAGATCATCTACATATAGTAGAAGCATCACTGGGTTTCCATCCTCAACCTTATAGTAAAGGTTGGAATCTACTTTACTCTTGGTAAAGCCCAAACTGGGTAGAAAGCTATCAATTCTGCCGTACCAGGTCCCGGGTGGCTATTTCAAACCATACAAGGCTTTCTTCAATCTGCATACATGAGACTCTTTGTTATGTGTCTCAAAACTGAGTGGCTGTTCTACATACACTTCCTCTTCCACTACACCATTCAAGAAAGCAGTCTTGACATCCATTTGGTGTATCTTCCATTTCATCACTACAGCCAGAGCAAGTACTGATCTGATGGAAGTGTATCTGGCTACAGGTGCAAAGGTTTCTTCATAGCCTATTCCTTATTTCTAAGAGAAACCTCGAGCTACAAATCTTGCTGTATACTTTTCAATGCTACCATCTGCAGCATGCTTGATCTTGTAGATCCATTTCGAAGTTACAACTAACTTCCCTTCTGGTCTTGGGACAACATCCCAAACATCATTCTTCATGATCAATTGATATTCTTCGATCATAGCATCCTTCCATTCTTTCTGTTCTGTTGCTTCTTCATAACTGGAAGGTTCTTTATCAATGAAATCACATAGTAAAGCTACATAGCCGGAGCAGGATCTGGTCCTCTTTCTTTCTTTATGATTCTCTTCTGATGCCCCATATCTTTGCACACCTTGGATAAGTTCACGTACCCAATTAGGTCTCCTCTTATGAGGATTCTTCTCTAGAGGTGGATCTACAGGTCTTTGTGGTTCCTCGAAATCTCGGTCTTCTTCTTGATCTTCTTCGTTCATGGTTGTGTCATGAATTCTGGGTACTTCTGCTTCTACTTCTTCAGGTTCTTCAGTAGGTCTCTTTTTGGATTTGTTGTAAGCTGTGTCTTCATCAAATGTCACATCCCTGCTAATGTCAATATTCTTGTATCCTGGGAAATAGATTTTGTAAGCCTTCGAGCTTTCAAAGTATCCCACAAATATGCCCTTCTTTCCTGAAGGATCTAATTTTGTTCTCTTCTCTTTTGGAATGTGTATGTACACAGGACAACTGAATATTCTAAGATGGCTGACTTCTGGCTTCTTGCTGGAGAAGACTTCTTTAGGATTCTTGTTCTCGAGTACTCTATGTGGAGTACGGTTTTGTACATACACCGCTGTTCTGGTAGCTTCAGCCCAAAGATACATAGGAAGATCTTGATCATGAAGCATTGCTCTTGCAGCTTCCATTATGGTTCTATTCTTCCATTCCGCAATCCCATTCTGTTTTGGATTATAAGGAGTGGAAAACTCCCTCTTAATCCCTGATTCTTTGCATAGCTCTTTGAATTCATTCGAAGTAAATTCTCCGCCATTATCTAATCGAATGGTTTTGATCTTCTTTTCAGTATGGTTCTCGATCAAGGCTTTGAATTCCTTGAACTTACTGAATACTTTGTCTTTGTTCTTCGTGAAGTAAACCCATGTCTTTCTAGAAAAATCATCAATAAAAGAAACATAGTATGCATACCTGCTTAGTGAGTTTGATGACATAAGACTGCATACATCGGAGTGGATGATTTCTAGTATGCCTTTGGCTTTGCTTTCACTGCTGGGAAATGTCTTCTTTGTATTCTTCCCTTTCGCACATCCTTTGCAAACACCATCATGTTTTGCTTGGAATTCTGGAAGACCTTCAATAGCTTTGCTTGCAATAGGTAGTGCTCTGTAATGCACATGTGCAAGCCTTCTATGCCAAAGTTCATTTGCCTCAACTGTGTCATGGACCAAGGCTTGTTCTGGATGGCCCTTCAATTTGTACAACCCTCCTTCTTGTTCTCCAATCACTACTGCATCATTGATAGTCTTACCTCTTGGCCACATGATGACTTGACCACCAATTTTTCATCCCTTTTGCATCCAATGCTGATATGGAGAGAAGGTTCTTCTTGAGTCCTCCCACAAACAATACTTATTTCATTGTTAGAGACTTACTAGAGTCTAGTTTATATGAAGATTCCCCACTACCTTTTATTAGATATTGGTAGTCATCTCCTAGCTTCACCTTGTGAGGTGATTCATGTTCTGATAGTCTCACAAAGGATTCCTTGAATCCAGTCATGTGTTTGGAATCCCCACTATCTATAAGCCAATCATCACTTCCATGAGAAATGTTACATGTGAGAGTGGATATCAGAACATATTCATCCTCGCTTGAAGAATCTTCACTTTCATATCTAGATCTCTTCTTAGATGGTTCATCATCCTCTGCAGCATGAACATGATGTCTTCTTTTTTTCCCCTTCTTCTTATGAGAGTGGCCCTTGTTCTTAGCGCAGTCTTTTGCAAAGTGTCCTCTTTCATCACATGTATAACATCTCAATTTTGATATGTCTCTTCTACTGTTCTCTCTGAGATGAGAATCCTTACCTTTGGAGTAATGAGGTCTTCTTTTTCTTTTCTTGGAGTGGGATGTGAGGGATTGGTCTTCACTTCCCATCTTCTCTTCTCGAGCTGCTATCTGTGCTTCTTCTTGAAAACATTCTTCCCATAGTCTGCTGAATTTGACTAACTTCTTTCTAGCACAGATTCCTTGGATGAAAGCATCCCATGACCTATGAACGCCATTCACTGTTGTCATCACAATCTTTGCATTCTCCACTTCTTCATCTACATCTTCTAATTGTTCCTTGATCTAAGAAACCCTTGTGAAGTAAGACTGGATGGTCACTGCATTTTGAATCTTCACATTCTTTAGTTGATTCCTCAGAGTCATGTTCTGGTTTATGTTCTTCCCTTCAAACATGGCTTTAGGTGTCTTGAGAGAGGACACCTGTGGGATAAGGTGATCCTTTATAGAATCAGCAATGATCCTCTTTGCCATAACCATCTTCTTCTTATGTAAGGCATTTTCCTCATCTCCCTCTGGAACTGGAACCTCCTCATGAATGTAGGAGTCTAATTCATTCTCTTCCAGGACCAGGGAGATCCTATACTTCCAGGCTTGGAAGTTATCAGCTCCCTCAATCTTTTCATCAAGCTTGGTATGATGAGACATATTTAAAATGAGAATCTCAAATGGAAATACAAGAGATCTTAGATCTTACCAGGTCAAAATGTCGGATCTAACAATTGAGCTGAAATCCTGCAGAGCTGGTTTAGGAACAAATTAGGGTTTTGCTTTTTCAGAGTTCTGTTCACCCAAATGCCTTGAAATTTGTCCCTAACTTTGATTTTGGGGAGGAGATCAATACAGGCCTGGGCTCACTAAAAAATTCCTCTTCTATGAAAAACCCTAATTTCCAGCAGTAATGACAGGTCCAAAACTGAAAAACCTTAGAATTGGATTTTGCTTCGACAGAAATATGCGCCCTAAGGAGGAGAGTTATTCCACCTTAATTTTGCTGAAAATATATGGAGGAAGATCCATAAACTAGGAATCCCTACTTCCCGTAGCTGAATAGTGTCTTCTTCTCAGGTTAGCTCTGATACCATGTTAGTTTTTCAACATTAAGCTAGCATTATTAGGATCTTTAACTAAGAGAATAACAAGTACAACAATCAAACACAAGAGACAATGAACACAGTGTTTTTCCTTGGGGAAACCATAAAGGAGAAAACCCTGCAACTTCCTCAAAGATATAATCAGCACCAAAATAGTAAAAGCCCCAAAACAGTAAGTGCTCCCAACAACAGTAATATTCTTCTTGTCTAGCCCCATTGTCTTCTCCCTCCTCAACTATGCACTACACTTGTGTGTGTATGACTTGTATGATAAATAGAGACTCTAGTTCTCTATTTATACTAATCCCAACATGACTAAAACCCTACTAGGGCCGACCTCTACTAGGAGAGTCTAATAACCCTAGTGCCCCAAAAGTGCGGGGACTTTAACACTTAGAAAATCGGGGGGTTACCCACTATGACTTGACATGACTTGTTTACATTATTGATCCTCCCGATCGGAACATCGGGGCATGACAACATGACTCAAATACATAATAGATACATCCTAGAATAAACATCAGGTTACAATACATAAGATACATAGATGAATACATTCCAAAGTTACAAATACATCAACACACAGGGACTCGTCACTCTCTCTTTCAATGGACACCGATCAAACAACTCCAAGATTGTCCCTGAAGTACTCAAACATCACATTCAAAATAGGTTTGGCTAATACATCGGCTATCTACTCATCCATCACAATATACTAGAGCTTCACTACTCCTCTCTCCACCATATCCCAGATATAGCGATATCAGAGATCGATGTGCTTTGACTTGTCATGGAACACTGGGTTCTCGAATAACTTCACACAACTATGGTTGTCACAAAATACACAATTCATCTCTAACTTTATATTGAACAATCCCGCAAGTAGCTTCTGATTCTACACTACCTCACAACTTGTAAAACAAGCTGCAATATACTCTTCCTCGACTATACTCAGTGCTACACTTATATACTTCTTGTTGAACCAAGAAATCATGCCAGACCCCAAGCTGAAGCAGCACTCTGAAGTGTTATTCGTATCTGTAGCACTACCATCCCAATCAGAGTCAACATATGCCTACAGGATATCATCTGATATCTCACACATCTAAGGCCATACTCAATCATACCCTTCAAGTACCTCATCACATGTTTTGTTGCAATCATGTGAACACGTCTCAACTCTACTATGTACTGAGTGACTCAAATTGTTCATAACAAAGCATATATTCAGCCTCATTTTCTTCAAGTACATCAATGAACAAATCATCTTCCTATAAATTGTGCCATCAATTTTATCTGAAGTAGGGTCACAAAAAAACTTCAAGTTCGATGCATTTGTGTGGCGATAGCCTTATAATCCATCATCCAAATTCTCTTTAGGATCTCTACCACATATTTTCCTTGGCTAAGGAAAATATTATCTGGATTTTGCCACGCCTCAAGACCTAAGAAATAGTGCATCATACCCAGGTCTTTCATCTCAAACTCTGCGGCAAGCCTTTTCTTTGTTTCTTCTATGAACTTCTCATCCCTTGTCAGGAACATATCATCTACATACAACAATAGTATCACCGATTTCCCATACTCAAACTTGAAGTAAAGGTTGGAATCCACTTTACTCTTGGTAAATACCAAGCTTGTCATAAACTCATTTATCCTTTCATACCACATCCTGGGTGCCTATTTCAATCCATACAAGGCCTTATTCAATTTTCACACACGTGTCTAAAATCTTGGTGGATACTCCACATACACTTCCTCTTCTACTACACCATTAAGGAAGGAAGTCTTTACATCCATCTATTGTACCTTCCACTTCATCACTGCAGCTATTGCAAGAATAGCTCTAATCGAAGTGTATTTGGCTACAGGAGAAAAGTATCCTCGTAATCTATGCCCTCTTTCTAGGAGAACCAAGAGCCATGAATATTTCCTTTTGTTTCTCGATGCTTCCATCTACTACATGCTTGATCTTGTAAATCCACATGGAAGACACTACATAATTCTCTTTGGGTCTTGAAACTACATCCCAGACATCATTCTTCATGACCGATTGGTACTCCTCGATCATAGTATCCTTCCACTCTTTCTTTATGGATTCTTCTTCATAGCTGAAAGTTTCTTCATCAATGATGTCACATAATAGTGCCACATAACTAGAGTGTATACAAGACATCTTACTTCCTCTTAAAGTATTGTCTGGAGGACCATACTTCTCTGCATCTTGGACAATCTCTCATGCCCAGGAAGGTCTTCTTTTGTATGTGTTCATCTCTCGAGGTGGATCCACTAGTATCTATGGGTCAGTAATGTCATGATCCTCGTATTCTTGTGAAGATATTTCTTCCATGATGGTGTCTCTGACTCCAGGAGCTTCAAGTTCCTCTTCATATACTTTGTTGGAGTGAATCTTCCTCGATTTAATGAAGGTTTCATCATCATCATAGGTGACATCTCTATTGGTTTCTATCTTCTTGAATCCTAGTATATAGACTCTGTAAGCCTTTGATGTGTCACTGTATCTAACAAACATGTCCTTATTCCCTAAAGGATCCTACTTTGTTCTCTTCTCTTTAGGAACATGCATATAAACTAGACAGCCAAATATTATGAGATGATTGACTTTTGGTTTTTCTCCAAAGAATACTTCTTTTAGAGTCTTGTTCTCTAGAAAATGGTTCGATGTTTTGTCCTTGACCTAAATTGTTGTTTTGGTTTCTTCATCCCATAAGTGCATTGGAAGATCTTGATCATGGATCATGGCTTTCACAACTTCCATTATTGTCCAGTTCTTCCTCTCCACAACACCATTCTATTGTGGATTGTGGGGAGTGATCGACTCCCTCTTAATCCCTTCTTATTTACATAAGGATTTGAAATTTTATGAAGTAAACTTGCCACCATTATTTGATCTTGTTAAGTCAGGAACTTGTTTTCTTCAATTTTATATATTTTGATTGTGATTTTTATTTTAGGTTTGCTCATATACTTAAATTTTCTCATTTGCTTACTTTAGGAATTTTTGGTTTTAATTGAAATTTGGATTTTTTGCTTAGATTTGTTTTATTAAGTTTGTTTTCGTAGCTCTTGAAGGGTGTTAAAGGTCATATTATTGAATAATGGGTTCACAAATAACATTCTGATCATAGTTTATCACTTAAACCTCATTCAAAGCAGAAAAAAGGATTAAAATAGTGCCAAAATTGGTTTTAAATTATTCTTGTAGCGCAACTGCAAAAAAATTACACTGCGGCGCTACAAGAAAATCGTTTTTTGCCAGAATGGTCATTTTTCAGTCCGATTTTTTGGGGATTTTGTTGGGGAAGTGTTAAATAAATCATTGGTCACATTTGATATGTGTTTTTCCAAGTTTTTTTTCATGTAAACAGGCGTCAGTCTCATGTGAGGGAGATTTCGGCAACTGTCTGGCAACTGTATGCCAATTTATGGCAAAATCGTGATAGACAATGGAATGGGGCATGATTTCCAGTAGGAGATTCTCAAACTAAAGGTTACGAAGTTGGTGAACACTGAGGTGGAGACACATTGCCTAAAAATCTGGAATTTGCCATTGCAGAGGAATTTAGGTTTTCGTCAGTGTGACAGTTGGGAGTAATCTGAAGAGCCACAGAATTCTTTATGACCCTGTAGATCAGTGATTGTACCCATATTTGGAATGGTATGCATGATATAGTTTTTATAAAAATGGATGATGTTGCCGGTTCAACAACTTAGAGAAATGTTGATCAGACTCAGATAGAAATGGGATCGCCAGATTATGACAGAGATGATGAAACTGAGGATCAGATCCTTATTAGTCCCTCAGATTCTGATAGAAAGAATCATGAATTCAAGTCTACAATGAATGGACCATTGGTGGATGCCTTGAACAAGTGGACATTTAGAAGAGAGAGAAATCGAATATTCAAAAGCATACACATTGTCACTATGCAAAACAAAATAAATTTTTTACTTCCTTTTGGTCCTGCAGCAATGATTTTAGCTCATTTATCAGAGCAGATCAATACATTTCAGAGATGGGTTTTCTTTTTCAGCTTGTTGGGAATAACACCTTTGGCAGAGCAACTAGGTTTTGTAACAAAGCAGCTAGCATTTTTCACTGGTCCCACAGTTGGAGGCCTTTTGAATGCCACATTTGGAAACGCCACTGAGATGATCATCTTATTATATGCTCTTAAAAATGGAATGATTCGTATTGTGCAAACAATCTTTACTTGGTTCTATCTTGTCAAACATGTTGCTTGCACTTGGATGTGCCTTTTTAATGGGTAGTGTTATTCATCATAGGAAAGAACAGGCCTTTAACAAGGCTGCTGTAGTTGTCAACTTAGGATAATTATTGATGGTTGTTATGGGCCTACTTTTCCCAGCTGTACTGCACTTTACACACACAGAGTTGCATAAAGGAAAATCAGAATTATCCCTTTCAAGGTTTAGCAGCTGTGTTATGCTGGTAGCATATAAAACAACAACATTACATTGAACCATTACCTTTCAAAACCTGAAAAGATGACAGTGTGAAGAGCTGTGCATTTTCTGTTATCCAAATTTCACAAATTGATTTGCTGCTTGTAAACAAGACAACAAAGGAGCCGAACATTTGAAATTGCAGGAAGACCTAATTTCATTAGGTGTTAAAGCTTACTATTTTCAGTTTTTAAAGCTAATGGGAGCAGAAAATGGGCATATAGAAGATTGTTTTTTATATCTCCTCATCTATTGAATAAACTTTCAATTGATCTTAGAAATCACAAGTTGATATAAGGAGCTATCAGCTGAGATTACTTGTGTAACACCTTTTCTGCACAGAGATAGTTCATCAGTTTCATTTAAAGGCATTAAAGGTTACTTTGTATAGAACTACAATACATAGGTGCTGTTATATTTTATGGAGATGAACCTGTATCTAAATGAGCAGCTTGGATGATAACTAGTTTCATCAGTAGTCTCAGTCAAGAGTATGAAGCATTCTGTGACCTAAATCACTTGAGCCTGTGGTAGAGCTTATCCTACATAAAAAGAACAAAAGAAAACAGTCAAGGAAGATTGAGGAGAGCTGGTTATTCAAACCTTAGAAGCTTGAGGAGAAAAAAGGAGTTGTTAGGTCATTCAGAGGGCTTTAAATTTACACAGGTTTTTCAGTCATTAAGAATAGATAGGAAACAACTTAGAGATCATCCTGATGAGCTATGGCAAGATGGTGTGCAAGATTACATCAAGCATGCTTCAGATATTCTGGTAAAATTCAGTGATGTTGTAGAGTGGCTTAATAAGAATGCAAGCTCAATTGCACAGAATGTTCCAGCAAGCATGTCTAAGGGAGGGTTACCAAGTATAGAGAAGCAGGTTCTAAACGAAGACAACAAATCAGAAGTGTCATTTCTTGCTAAGGATGACTCAAGGAGTCCATGCATGGGACCCTCTACAGAATCATGGAGTTTTGGATTGCTTTCTGTCAATCAAAATTCATCACCATCAGGACTTTCTTCTCATTTTCCAGCCCCTGTTATCATAATTGGAGGAACATCAAAAGATCAAGAAGAAGATGGTGAAACTGTGGATGAACCTCCAAGCCCATCTGTGAGGAGGACTGAGGAGCCTGGAACTATTGTGGTTCATGAAGTCAAGTGCAAATTATATGTAAATTCTGACAAAATTGAAGAGAAATGTTGGAAAGATATGGGTGTGGGACAGCTTTATATAAAGTGCAAAGAGAATGTTAAAAGAGGAATAAAGGAGGCAAAGGCAACAATTGTGCTTAATGCTCTTTTATATCCAAACATCAAAAGAAAAAAAGCATATTAAACTTGAAAAAGTACCAGATCCCTTAAAAATAAACTATGAACCTCATCAATCTTCAGCTGACAGCAAGGACAAAATCTCACTGTTTACAAAAAATGAAGATCAGTCTGTTCAGGAAAGGGTAACAACATAAATTTTCAGTGAAGAGAAAATTGTTGCCACAGAGAAGATTGCTGTAGATGAAGAAAACATCCAGGTCCAGCAAAGGATCCCCATCACTATTTTATCATAGAATGAGGGATATTTATTAGAGGAAGATAAATTCACTGTCAAAACTGAAACAAGGGCTGAAATGCAAAGATTACTAAGAATTCTGCTCAGTTTTTTCTGTTTTGGGTTATTGAATTCAAATGAATACCACGAGCTGATGGAGAGGAATTTTTGAAAAACAAAAGAGGTTTTTTTTCATACGATATCCAGCTACAAAAACCTCTCTCGGTTTTGCAACATATGTCAAGGTTTGGCAGATCCAATTTAATCTTTGCAGCTTATTTTCCAGGGTTTTTAATATTTAATATTTTCCTGTTTTAGTGTTCATCTTTCGGGGAAGATTCTGATCAATTTGAGATGAATTTTTAAAAACCAAGAGAGGTTTTTGTCCATCATGGACCCATTCACAAAAAAATCTCTCAATGTTTACACAGGTGTCACGAATTGAGAGATATGGAAGCTTCTTTGACACCTATTTTCCAGAAATTTGCCATATTTGCCAGGAATCCGATTTACTATTTTTAGTCAATTAGTTGAAAGTTAGTTAATGTAACTGCTGGGTAGTTTCAATTTCGACCTAATGAAGGTAATATAGAACTAATTATTTGTAATTATAAAAGAGGGACAAGGGTACAGAAGAGTGGTTCAATTTTTTGGGAGAACTTCAGGAGGTCTTCAAACTTATTTGTGAGCTAAGTATTATGACTCTTGTATATATTTGATGGCAAAATTATGAAATATATGACACTTTTTACCCTTCAGTTTCTGTGTTGGCTTCATTGTTCAACTTGTTTAGTTGCTTAACTGATAAATTCATTGTTGGTCTATGTTTGTATGCTGGTGATGCTTATCTTTTATGAATGAACTTCAATATGTGTTCTATTGGATCTTGTTGATTATATTATGCATCTTTGTCATTAATTGCTTATGATTTAGTCCTAGTTTAGCTCATGGGTGTATTACCCGTTGTTCACCTGATTTACAACCAAGAAACATTGCAGAAACCCTTAAACTTTGTTTACTTTATTGAGTTTTATTTGAGATTGTGTTGGCTTGTTTCTTTAGCCTTGGAAACAATTTCTGGCACAAACAGATCTCAATGTATTTATTTTATTTTTAGTATGATTCTCTACAAGGAATTTGAATTCTTTGAATTTACTAATACTTCATCTTTTTTCTTCAAGAAATAAATCCAAGTTTTGTGAGAGTAATCATCTATAAAAGAATCATAATATGCATACACACTTAGAGAGTTGGATGACATAGGTTCACATACATCTGAGTGTACAGTTTCCAATATCTCCTTTTCTTTGTTATCATTGCCTAGAAATGGATTCTTCACATTCTTTCCTTGCGCACATCCTTTGCATACACCTTCATGCTTCATCTGGAGAATCGGTAGACCCATCACCATTTTTATTGTAATTGGTAGTTCCTTGTAGTGTATATTTGCAATCATTCTATGCCATATTTCACTTGGTTCTATTACTTCATGAACCAATGTTTATTCTAGTTGTCCCTTCAATTTGAACAAGTGTCCCTCTTGATCTCCAATTACTATTGCATCATCAAATGTCTTACCTTTAGGTGTCATGAGCACTTGCCCATCAACAAATGCAAATCAGAACCCTCTTGCATCAAGGCTTGATATGGATAGGATATTCTTCTTTAATTCAAGTACACATAGAACATATTTCATCTTGATGTACTTTCCTGAGTCTATCTTGCAAGATGCTTCACCTGCCCTTTTTATGGGATATTGTTAGTCATCTCCAAGTTTCACCTTGTAAGGTGAGTATTCTTCTATCATGTGAGTGAGAGAATTCTTGAATCCATTCATGTGCTTGGAAGCACCACTCTACAAGCCAAGAATCACTACCATAAGTAACCGTACATGTGAATATTGAGATAAAGACATATTATTCATCACTTGAGGAATCTTCTTTATCTTTCTTCTTGACTTGTTCCTCATATTTGGTGATGTGAACATGGTGTATCTTCTTCTTTCCTTTATTCTTGGGATAGTCTTTTGCAAAGTTTCCTTTCTCGTCACAAGTGAAACATCTGAGCTGTGAGAGGTCCTTCTTCAAAAATATTTTCTCCTTGTAAGAATGTTCTTTCTTCTTATTCTTTCCTTTCTTGGTATGAGTTCTTAGGGTTTGATTGTCATCATTACCCAACTTTTCTTCTCTTGCTACTAATCAGCCCTCTTCTTGTGCGCATTCCTCCCATAGCCTACTGAATTTGGTGATCCTTATTCTAGCACAAATTCTTTGAATGAAATATTCCCATGATCTTGGGAGACCGTTCAAGGTGGTCATCACAAATTTTGCTTCTTCAACATTGTCATCATTAGCTTCCAGTTGTTCCTTAATCTAGGATACCCTTGTGAAGTAAGATTGAATTCTTTATGACATCTGCATATTCACACCCTTGAGTTGAGTCCTCAAGGTCATCTTCTCGTTAATATTATTTCCTTCATATAGGATGGTCAATGCATTGAACATATCCTTGAGAGTCTTCAAATATGACACATGTGGGATTAAATGGCCCCGATAGAGTCTTTGATGATCCTCATGAATTTGACCAAGTTTTTCTTATGCTTATCTTTGTTATCGTCTTCCTTTGGATCTGCAACTTATTCTTTGACATAGTTCTCCAAGTCATGCTCTTCCAATATGATAAGCACTCTCTAATTCCATGCCTGGAAGTTCTCAGCTCCTTCAATATTGTCCTCAAGATTGGTATTATTTTTCATCTTGATAAAAATGACAATCTCAAATGGAAATAGAGAGAGTAGAACCTACCACTGAGAGTGCTTTAGCTAGATGCTTGCCTCAATGCTTTTCTAGAAAATTGCTTCCGGTGGACCTAAGGTTTGATAGAGAAACCTAATTTTTCAACCTTGTTAGTTTACAAATCTGATTGGATAGAAATATGTGCCTCTTCAAGGTGAGTTTACCAATGTACTCCTTTTCCCAAATATGTGGACAAAACTGCAAAATATTTGATGCCCTAGTTTTCCCAGTAGTAGTGTTAGGTCAAAAATCGAAAACCCTTAGAACTGAAAATAGTCTCCACATAAAGATATGTCCTCCTAGGGAAATTTAGATGATCCTCCTATTGCAGCTGCAACAAATTTCCAAGATTCCAAAAAATTTTAGGACCCTCCTTTTGCTTGAATTAGTTTGATTGTCTTCTTGGATTTGGTTTGAGGACATTTCAGAAAGACTTGCTTATGCTTGGACTGATCTATAGCTGTTCTTCAATTTCCTAAAATGATTAAGAATTTCAATGATTGATCAAACCTTCATCATTTGCCTTAATTGCGTTTGAAACATGCTTAGATCGAAAAGACTTGTCGTTTCTTTCTCCGCCGTTGTGGATGGATTTTTTGTTTTAACTTCGACTTTGCTCTCGATTTGGTTGGTGAAATCGGCTGGGTTTTGGTTTTGCATCGGAACCATTGTGACTTCTGCTTCTGCCGTTGCGGATAGATTTTCAGTTTGACTTCGATTAATTTTTTCCGATTTCTTTGTTTTCACGTTGGATGCTTTGTGGTTTTGCATCTGGAGTTTTTCTGATCATTTCTTCCACCGTTGTGGCTCCCAAAGAGGTTTAATGCCCGATGTATAAAGCGATCCACTAGCCGACGCGTCAGCCTTTAGTCGCTTCCCGAAGTCTTCTCTTTTCCGCCATTATGGCTACCAGAGCTCTAAACTTTTCGAGCCTTTAAGTATTGTTTCTTCCGGTTTAAAAACCATTGCGGACATTGGAATGCTTAACGAGTCTGCCGTTGTGGATGAAGGAAGCGCCGATCTTGCCGACGTGTTAACCATTTTCTTCTGATTCAGGATTGACTCCCAGTTATCCCTACCATTGTGGAAGGATTTTTGGTTCCGCCTTCCGCCGTTGCAGAGAAAAACAAGCTTTCAACCTCCGATTAGAAAACTCTCCGACGTTCGATTTTTAGTTTTTCCCGCCATGCATATTTCCACATATGGATTAACACTCTGGCTGTCCACCATTATGGAAGGAAGTTGGCTTTCAACTTCCGACCCAAAGGCGGTCTGCCATCCGATCTTTTACCCGCCGCTGAAGTTTGGTCGTGTGTATATAAACGGAGTTGAGTTGTTGGATTATTCTATTGTTGTTTTTCGACTGTCGAGCATTGTCATTATCACACTATCGTGTTCTAAAGCTAGTGAAGGACCCCTCAGTCGGTGTACTTGCATCCAGGTGGCAATCATGGAATCCTGACCGTCGTCGACCCGCCATACTCACCGTATTGCCAGGTAGGCTTCGTTTTTCCCTTTCCGTTTGAACTGTTGGTGGTTTTCCATGATGGTTTGATTCCCCGGCCGTCTTCCTCATCCTGTTCAATTAGACACCTATAAAGGTGTAGTTTTATCCTTTTGACCATGGGGTGGGGCTTTTTAACCCCGAAGCAGTATTTTTCCCATGGCTTTCTGTTTGCAACCTTGCGCGTAGTGGATGGGGGTTTGGTGCAGACGGTCGTTACGCCGTCTGCACCAAGCCACCCTGTGTGTAATGATAGGTTTGTAGGGGGAGGGTTTTGTGGTTTTCTGTAGCATTTGGGGGTTTCCCTTTTACCTGTATCCCCGAACCCTAGCCATTTTTTCCTACGAGGTCCCGCGCAACCCAATTCTTGCTCAGTTTCGAACCCAGGCCAGGGAAGAGGGTGTACCGCGATACATGATTCTGCACCATAGTTTGCACTAATGGTTTTTCTTTGATCAAACATGCCCTAGAATCCTACCTCCTCGAATAGCCAGCATTTAGCCGCATTGTTCCATGCGTAGTTATTTTTAAACCCTAACCTGTGGAGGGGATACATCACGGCGTTCAGTTTGTTAACCAGAAGTCGCAAGGGTAGTGGGGTTGTTAAAAGCTTCATTTGAAGGCTTGCGTAATTTTCCCCTATCTGTCCCGCGCAGTGTTTTGATAATGGCACCCGCAGAGATCGGGAGTTTTCTTCGCGCTAATGTAGATGCTTTTCCATCCGATTGCATTGTGAGAAATGTTTGGTATTGGCAATCAGTGGTAGCTTGCATAATATTACTACATATAACTCTTCCAATCATGCTAGACATAGACTAAGTCACTGAATAATGCGCATCATGTTTCAATAGCTCTGTTAGTAAGGTCATACACATATGTTAGCTTCGTTAACTAATTGCTATCATGATACACATAAAAGAAGTAAAACGCTGCACATTGTCATATAAGTGTCTGCAACCTGAATTGCTTAATGTTACAATGTTATATATGGTAGGAAGAATTCGAGCTCACAATGTCAAAGAGACAGAAGAAGAAAGCCCCTGTGGTCGAAGAAGAGCCAGAAGTAGAAGTGGTCACCAAGATAGAATACGTATATGAAGACACTAAATGCATTTCTGGCGTGGAACCTGAATACCAGTGGGGGGAAATCTATAGACTGATTACCCGAAGAGAAGTTCCCAACATGGGCTTAGAAGAAGAGTCCATATATGCCAACATAGAGAAATATTCTCTTATGAAGGTTGCCACCAGACCAGAGCTGTTCCCATGCTCTGAAGTAATTGGCTGGATTCTGCCCCGGGCAGATGTATCAACAATGATTCTGGAAAATGTTGAAAGATAGGGCTATGCTGCATTTATCCCTGGATATGTGGCGTTGGCGTATCACCTGCCAGAAGCCCAAGTATTATTATCTGATAATTGGCTGAACAATATCAGAATGGACCTGGTAGAAACTCTTAAGAGAATGCTGTTACAAGGAAAGCATTAAAGATACAGGCCGACGGGCGAGTATGATACAACAAACTTAAGGGCTCCATACAAATTCATAGCCTTGATGTTGAACAAAATATTTGGGAGAGCTCACGGCAGATTCTTCAAGCTAGAGTGGATACCCATCATTTTTCATGTGGCAACCCAAGGGACAATCTTCAACTGGGCCAGCCTTGTATCAAGCAACCTTTCTTCTTGCTTGGCCTCAGACTTGGGAGGAGAGGCCCATAAAAGGTCTGAATTTTATATGAGTTCAATACTCATAGACTGTATACTATGCAACCAGCCTTTCCCTGTTCTCAGGTGCATCGGGGACAAGGAAAGAATGCCTGTCTATGCTGCTTATAGACCATTGTGGGCACACCAGTACCACAACCATTACAGAGAGATCTGTGACCACTTCATTATGCCACTATACACACTCATTTTCCGGAAAGAGTGTGATTGTATGTCGGAGGAGGCCATGCAAGTGATACAAGATTATGAAGACTACTATTTGACCGAACATGGCTTGTACTTCAGGATGTTTGGAGGCTCGAGAGCACATTCCTTACTGCCAAACTACGCAACTGATTACATTGTCCATAAGGAGGTAGTCAGACAAGTGTTCTTGGATGGAATAGGCAGCTTCCTGTTCGAACATAAGAAGATTGGTTATCCTCCCTTGCGTTTCAGACTAGGAAGCTACAGGTTCACTAAGGTGAAACAAGATGGTGAATTCATAGAGGTTGAAGCTGACACAGACTGGGACAAAACAGTCAGCTTCTGACATAGCTGGAGGGAAGACCCAAAATGTTGAGAACACCGAGGTTTAGGACCCACAAGTACCTGCTGCCAGCACTCCCATGGTCCCCACTCTCAAGCTGGTTCCTTTTGTTCAGAAGAAAGGGGAAGAAATCCCTGATTTCAACACTGTATATTATGATAGGGAAACCAAGAGAATAATAAAGAGAACAGAGAGGAAAGTTGAGGCGGAAGGCCTACCTGGTAAAATGATAACGGATACGGCTGTTATGTTAGGAACAGACTAAGATCCAAGATTCACCCTGAGAGCCGGGACTGCACTCCTCCATGCCTCAGAAGATAACATGGACAAGGTAATAACTGACTTGGAGCAGTCCAAGAAATCCTCTGCTCAGTTGAAAGATACATTGAGGAAAGAGAGGGAAGAAAGCAACAGGCTCAAGAGGAAATATGATATGCAACGGGAAATGAAGTCCTCAAGAGCTGAAGTACAGGCCCTCCAAGGAGAAATGCAAGTTCTGGAAACAACACAGGAGTCTCTGGAAAGAGTACAAAAGGAATATCAAGAGTTAAGAGCTGAAAAGGAACGGCTATTGGCAAAGGTGGAGGAGCTAGAAGAGTAGCAGAAGATCCTCTTGGAGGCCAATGATTTGCACACCAAATAACTGAAGAAGGAACATCAGGAACAAATTTCTTCTCTGACAGCTGCTCTGGAGGAAGCAAGGGAGCAGTAGGTTAATCTCTAGCCATTCAAAGAGCATGTCTTGGCCCAAAAATCCAAGATGCTGCAGCTACAGACTACTGTTGAGGAGGAGAGATGTAGAGTGATGCAGATTGATGGCCGATTGGAAAATATCTTGGACACTGCATCTTTCTTTGTGGACAGATCTCAGGACGTCCTAGAGGTCCTGACTGCAAGGATGGTGAGGTTGGAAAGCAATGAAGAAACTCTAGTAGAGCTTCCATCAAAAGATAAACAAGCCCTCAAGCGGGATTATGACTTAATAGAATTTGCTATTAACACCGCTGAGGATTTCAAGAAAGCAATCAAGAAGACAAAGGGAGCCTGCACGGAATTTTGCAGAAGAGTCCTTATTACATACAACCGGTGCCAGGTAGAGGCCGAGTAGAGGCTGGATATTTTCCCAGACGAGAATTCATTTGTGGAAATGTTGCAGAAAAGGCATCAGGATGAAGAAGCAAGAATGCAAAACATTAAGTCCATTCATGATCATGTTCTGAGAAGTGAAGTGGGCCATTCAGCCGTTAGTGTGCAGCTGTTGGAAGACCAACTTCGATTGAGCACAGCCAGAGTAAGGGCCATAAAGAACCAGGCTGAAAAATTTGAAATCAACATTCAGTTTTTGGAACCCTGCGCGTTTGAGGGTATTGCATCTGATGCTTCAGATTGGAAGAAGTTTCTAGAAAGCCAAGCGGGGCCCTCCTCGTGAGGGATTGGTCACCTTTTGTATTTTGTAACAATTTTGTAAAATCATTTGAGGAAAAGTAAACGATGGGAAATGAAGAGTTGGGAAGCCCAAAGGTTACCTTTGGGCATCCCAACAGTCACCCCTTTTTTGTATAAATGTAAAAAGCTTAGAAGGGAAAGGGACTTTTTCCCAGTTAGACTAGAAAGCAATATTGTAAGAAGAACTATTTCTCTTTGCAATAAATAAATATGGTTTTCCTGCTGGAGAAAGATTGGTGGAATTTCCAAATGTTATGCTGTGGATGATTGAAAGATGAACTATTTTGTTTTCCAGTTTTTGTCCATCAACCGTGAGATCGTTCTAACTCTCTGAACCTATGTTCTTGTTTAAATGATTTCTCGTTCATTTTGTGGAAATGTCACTATGAGTAATGTATGCTGCTTATGAAACAGTTGGCTATCTGATTGTTGAAATATCTTTAATCTTTCATGTGTTGTAGATAAGAATATCAGCTATCTGTAATTTTTGTTTATAATGCATGAATAATCCACATTACTCATAAATAAATCATATTTGGCTCCCCGAGGATAGATAAATAGATAGTTAGATAGATAGTTAATTTACTTCATGACTGCATATGTGATTTAGATGCTTGTGAAGCCTAAGATGAGAGGTAAGAACCTGCGCATCACATTGTGTAGCTCCCTGCATCTCGATCATCCAGCATTGTTAATTAGGTGCTTGCATTTCATACATTAAGTCAAAAATACAAAAAACTCGGTGGACCGAGCCGCAACTGGTAAAACCTTTGTTTTGTTACTTGACCTACGGTAGCCGGACCACAAACCGGACGGATTCCCTACACCAAACAGTCAACAGGATAATTAGGAACGTTGACTGGGGAGAATCCCTCACTGTTGTCTCCTACGATTTTCCATGCCTCAACAGTTTTGGCACTAGAAGGAGGGCTGCCAGTGAATGGCTAGCCGTGAAAACTTATTTTTTCCCAAGATTATCTTACCAGCAGATATTTTGAAGCTTTTAGCCTGACCCAAGTACTTACAGGTTTTGGTTATACCTTTGAAGTAAGAAATCCTGTTCTCACCCTACGTTGCTCTTTACTCAGACTTTGTTCTTGTACCTGTGCCTATGGCTGGTATGAATGCAAGTCATCCCAACCCTCTTCCGGCATGGAAATCTAGAACCCCTTTGAACCTCACACCTCCATTGCATAACTTACCTCAGGGTTTTGATAAGCTACTACCTAAATTTGACCCCGAGGAAAAGACTACTGTAGATGATCACTTGCAGAGTTTTTCTTTAGCAGTAGAAGGGTTAAGGGCTGGGGAGTACGAAGATGTTGTCTATAGATTATTCCCTCATACCTTGAAAGGGGCAGCTGCTTCATGGTACTTTTCCCTGCTCGCAAACTCAATCCCAGACTGGAACACTTTCGAAAGGGTTTTCAGGAGTAAATACACAGCCCAAAAAATGCATGCCTCATTGATGAAAGGTCTTGGTTTGTTAAGAAAAGAGAAGAATGAAAAGGTACATAAGTTCACTCAAAGAATCTCATTATACCTAAAGAATTTTTCTGAAGCTGATAGACCCTCAGACAAGGTCTTAATTGAATATTACACATCTGCCCTAGGACCTGAGTTAGCTATGTTCGCTAAAATGAAAGCCAAGCCTACATTGGTAGAGACTTATGAAGAGGTAGGAAGGGTAGAAGCTGAAATGGAAAGTGTAGAAGATTACCCTGACTTACCTGAAGAGAAGACTACCAGGAGAAGAGCTTTACTGCTGTCTAAACCTAAAGGGGATCACGCACATGATTATCAAGGAATGCTGAAAATGATGTAGAATCTATCCAATATAATAATAGACCTAGAGAAAGGGAGGGAAGCTCAGAAAACTCACAAACCCTATTTTCCAAAAAGAGAGGATAACAACCAATGGCAAGTCCCTCCCCCACATCTACCATCAGTAAACATAACAGAAGTAGGGGGTGATAATTTTCTGCACTTTTCACCAACAACCTCATTCGGAAAAGAAGTGCCCTCAATGGTTGAATTTGATAACACTGGTTATGAATCAGCTGCTAGATTCTAAAGTAACCAAGAATAGTGGCAAGGAGGAGAAGAAAAACCAGGCTATGGGGAAACAAGATAATGACACTATGCTTTCATGGAATGGTATCTTGCTGTTTGACACTGAAGAGAGTTCTCTCAAAATTGAATGCACACCTACATCAACAAAAATGAAGGTTGAGGACAAAGCACCTAGAGCCAATACCCTCAACCAGGAGGCAGAGCCAATCACTGAGACTGTCAAACTTGTAGAAGAACCAATAGGTGTTGTTGAGGAAAACACTAATGAAATTGGAGAGCATGAAGAGGATTTGCCTACTCAAAACCAACCAGGAGAAGAAGACATAGAACCAGGTTGGGAAGAGAAAGATGATACCCCACCTTTTCTTTTGACCCTAGAAATGCTGAATCACAATGTGCATAATTGCTTGGTAGATTCTGGATCAGCGGTGAATGTCATGCCTCTGGAGATTTGTAAAAATATTAATGGAAAGCCGGAGTCCACATTTTGTGAAGTAACGCAATTAGACAGCTCAGGTGTCAAAGTAGTGGGAGAAATGAAAAATGTCCTCATTCGCTTGTCTGCAAACAACAAGATTTGTCAATTTATTGACATTACTGTGGCTGACATACCTAGTGGATATGGGTTTATTCTGAATAGAGATTGGTCTGCCAGGTTAAAAGGCTATTTTGCTTTGGATTGGTCTCATCTATTATTGCCTCTCAAGGGTACCCCAAATAAGATTAAGATTTCGAGAGAACCTTATATGAAGTATACTGTCATTAAGCTAAGGGAAGGAAATGAATCTGTTGATTCTGTCCTGGGAAACTATCTGACTGAGTGTAGGCTAAGACATCATACCTCAAGCAAGGCCAGTTCTATGACTGACACTCAGCCTGAGCTCCTTCAACTTCTTCAGGCTGTAAGAGATGATTTTAGGATAGTAAACATGTGTTCAGTTTCAAAACTAGCCCAGCTAGACCATGGTTAGATATCTCATGTCTATGATCCAGCCCACCCTTTAGCTCTCTAGATTTAAATTTTTTCGGGAGTGGGCGAATTTTTTTGCTTTCTTTTTTCTTTGTACATAAATAAATTGTTTTGTGTTATTTAATGCTTTGATGCTTTTTCTTTTGATTATTTGATTTGATGCTATTTTCTTTTATTGCTTTGCTAGCATTACTTTTGGTTTTGAATAAAGAGGCAAACTTTTGGTTGCAATGGAAACATCAGGGTTCTTTATTAACTGAAATATTGAGCAAAAGACTGCGCTTTAAAGTATAGAATGTCTTCTAGTAGCAGTGTTCCTAACTGGCAATGCATTCATTGAAGTCTTACTGAACCCCTGCAAATAACTCAGAAGTAAAAGAGGTCTGGAATGCTATTTCGAGACTCCATCCATTTCACATCTTAAATATCCAATGGGGTGACAGCAAAAGACCCACGGAAAGGAAGCAGAGTAAACAGTATATCATATATAAATGATCCCATGCCATAATTTCAGAAAAGCTAAAAGCTATCTGTTAGGTATAACTCCCGATTGATTGTTTATTCAAATGCAAATGCCTGTATTTATACATTTCATGAGGCGGTTGATTACCAGCCTCTTCGCCTTCCTAGCTATTCATATTCG
>LPNX010124190.1:413891-434331 GCA_001517045.1 Pseudotsuga menziesii | reverse complement strand
GGTCATACACAGGCTTCTTTATATAAAGCTTGAGCTCATACGTAGCAAATTATTTCTCCATTAAGTCAACTACACAGCATAACATTCTGCTCTGGAGAAGAAAAAAAACTTGAGTCTCCAACGGTCTCCACTGGTCTTTACTCTACTGAAAAAACTCTTCACGCAGGCTCTTCACTTCTTCACGCAGAAGAAAATATCACAATAAACTTCCCACATAAATATAGGGTAAAATTAGGGTTTTATGCAGTCTCCACGCAGCACTCAGTCTCTTCACAACGCACCATGCACAGCTTCACGCTGATAGATAAAGGGAACTTCGACAGTGTCTTGAGAACAATCTCAACCCAGCGCAGTCTTCACTGCAGCTTTAATAGAGTGCCAGGAACAAAGCAGTCACCCACAGAGCAGTCTTCAAGTCGCAGCAAGCATTATATATCACTTCTTCTCAGCTTCCACGCAGGCAGCTCTTCGTAGCAGCTCCAGGCAGGATACAACACAGCATAGAGTCACCACGCAGCAGGCAGTCTCCTCACAGATGGTTTCTTCAAACAGTCTCCGCTCAAATGTATGAGATGGAGGAGTCACGCAGTCTTCAACACATAATATCTCCAGCAGGCATTATATCTTCAACGCAGGCTCTTCAACGCAATAAATCAATGCATATATCAGAGTGATATATCAGTCTTTGACATATATCACTCAGCCTTCATAAGGAATTCGTAGGTCGCGTGGTCGTGGACAGTCTTCAGAAATCGCAGCATCAACTTAACAAGGAGTCTTCAATACACACATTCCACGCTCAATAAGCTCGTTAGGTAACCTTGAATTCTTAATAACCAGAAAAAAATAGGGCTCACAGCACTCCGCGCATCTTCAAATACGAACTGTTCATACTTTCAAAATCGTCTTCGAAGTGCCAGTTTTCGCCCAAAAATTTAAAATCATCATTTTCGGACAAATCACCGGCCGAAGTCACTCTGGCAGATCAACACTTCAACGCAGGCTCCACAGTCTTCAGAGCATGAAATCGCAGCTCTCAAATGTAGATATAGTAGGTGTATACGATTCCTCTTTAAAATCATAGAACATCGCCAGCTATATTCCACAGCGTCTGTATACAATGGATACAACTTTCTTGGACGGTTATTTTTGTTGTTTTACTTGGGAAGATCGACCTGCCTGGATACACGAGGGGATACCCAGGATACTGGTTTTCAGCATCCAAGATTCAGAAGAAATGCAAATGCGCCAAATGTGGGTAGAACCGCTGCCGGAGTTATTTGTGGAAGATGACAAGAAAATGTACGCTCTCATCAGCTGTGGGTCGCGGCTTCTAATGGTGTCGTTGAAAGATGAGCTGAATGGATTGGTTATTATTTGGGAATTTTATAAAGTCTCCAGGGGTGGAGTAGATATAACAACACAGACTTCCATCAAACAAAAACATGCACAACATACAGCTCGCCTTCAATACGCAGATTCAGGCTTAGAGCTTCACTCAGAATAATACTTATCAGACTTCTGGGATTGAACAGAGAAACGGAGGAGACCAAAGCACAGTTCTGCAAAATTAGGGTTAGGTAATTCAAAAAATTAGCAGAGAATAAACGCAGGCAGGAGGAGTAACGCGTATATTGCATGCGACTCCACTGGCAGACTGATGGAGCAGTCTGGCAATGGACTGGCAAGCAGAATGCCAGGAATGAGCAGAAATGCAGCAGGAGTTATGGCAGACGGCCCTGCTCTGATACCACTTTTTAGGTATAACTCCCGATTGATTGTTTATTCAAATGCAAATGCCTGTATTTATACATTTCATGAGGCGGTTGATTACCAGCCTCTTCGCCTTCCTAGCTATTCATATTCCTATTATTTATTTACAATAATCCTGACGGATTATTCTAACACTATCAAGAGTCAAAACTCCTTAAAGAAAAACAATACATATCAAAGCAAAGTATCAAAGCATGAAGTACTAAATTGCCACAAGATCCTCTCCGTCCGTGAACTGAAATATGAAGTACACTGTTCACACAAAAGGACACTATGGGATAGAGGATCCTAAATTAAAATTCAGTAAAAAAGGCATGCAGGAGGACTCATATCAAAAGAACTAAGGTTCAAAAGGCACAAAAGTGCAGTTGGCATGGGAATGAGGAACAAAAGGATAATACTGTTTGCTATCTGTTACAATCCTGTGGTGTCCAAGATGGAAACTACCTAAGGACAGGAAAAATAAACCTCACTTATTTGGCCTCAAAAGAGTTATTCAGACTTGCAATATTTCTGATGTTACCATTTCCCAAAGAATAGACTACTTCTCGATGGTTTAAATGCTTAAGTTGGCCATCCTAGGGATACAAACGTCTAGAAGATTTCAACTTTTATTCAGACGGTCTTGCACTGGGAAGGATTTAATTCAGAAATCTCAGGGTTCACCAGGTAGTCGCCAATTGTTGCAGCTGCAACAAATTTCCCAAAATTCCAAAAAAATTTAGGACCCTCCTTTTGCTTGAATTAGTTTGATTGTCTTCTTGGATTTGGTTTGAGGACGTTTCAGAAATACTTGCTTATGCTTGGACTGATCTATAGTTGTTCTTCAATTTCCTAAAATGATTAAGAATTTCAATGATTGATCAAACCTTCATCATTTGCCTTAATTGCGTTTGAAACATGCTTAGATCAGAAAGACTTGTCGTTTCTTTCTCCGTCGTTGTGGATGGATTTTTAGTTTTAACTTCGACTTTGCTCTCGATTCGGTTGGCGAAATCGGCTGGGTTTTGGTTTTGCATTGGAACCATTGCCACTTCTACTTCCACCGTTGTGGATAGATTTTCGGTTTGACTTCGATTAATTTTTTTCGATTTCTTTGTTTTCACGTTGGATGCTTTGTGGTTTTGCATCAGGAGTTTTTCTGATCATTTCTTCCATTGTTGCAGCTCCCAAAGAGGTTTAACACATGATGTATAAAGTGATCCACTAGCTGACGCGTCAGCCTTTAGTCGCTTTCCTGAAGACTTCTCTTTTCTGTCATTGCGGCTACCAGAGCTCTAAACTTTTCGAGCCTTTAAGTATTGTTGCTTCCGGTTTAAGTCCCGTTGCGGACATTGGAATGCTTGACGAGTCCACTATTGCGGATGAAGGAAGCGCCAATCTTTCCAACGTGTTAACCATTTTCTTATGATTCAGGCTTGACTCCTGGTTATCCCTACCGTTGCGGAAGGATTTTTGGTTCGGCCTTCTGCCGTTGCGGAGCAAAATAAGATTTTAACCTCCGATTAGAAAACTCTCCGACGTCCGATTTTTAGTTTTTCCCGCCATGCATATTTCTGCGGATGGATTAACGCTCTAGCCATCCACCATTGTGGAAGGAAGTTGGCTTTCAAATTCTGACCCAAAGGCGATCCGCCATCCTATCTTTTACCTGCCGCTAAAGTTTGGTCGTGTGTATATAAATGGAGTCAAGTTGTTGGATTATTCTATTGTTGTTTTTCGACTGTCGAGCATTGTCATTATCACACTGTCATGTTCTCAAGATAGTGAAGGACCCCTCGGTCGGTGTACTTGCATCCAGGTGGCAATCATGGAATCCTGACCATCGTCGACCCACCATACTCGTCGTATTGCTAGGTAGGCTTCGTTTTTCCCTTTCCGTTTGAACTGTTGGTGGTTTTCCATGATGGTTTGCTTCCCCAGCCGTCTTCCTCATCCCATTCAATTAGATGCCTATAAAGGTGGAGTTTTATCCTTTTGACCATGGGGTGGGGCTGTTTAACCCCGAAGCATTATTTTTCCCATGGCTTTCTGTTTGCAACCTTGCGCGTAGTGGATGGGGGTTTGGTGCAGACGGTCGTTACGCCGTCTGCACCAAGCCACCTTGTGTGTAATGATAGGTTTGCAAGGGGAGGGTTCTGTGGTTTTCTGTAGCATTTGGGGGTTTCCCTTTTACCCATATCCCCGAACCCTAGCCAGTTTTTCCTACGTGATCCCACACAACCCAATTCTTGCTCAATTTCAAACCCGGGCCGGGGAAGAGGGTGTACCGTGATACATGATTCTGCACCATAGTTTGCACTGAGGGTTTTTCTTTGATCAAACGCACCCTAGAAGCCTGCCTCCTTGAATAGCCATCATTTATCCGCACTGTTCTGTGCATAGTTATTTTTAAACCCTAACCTGTGGAGGGGATACATCACGGTGTTCAGTTTGTTAACCAGAAGTCGCAAGGGTAGTGGTGTTGTTAAAATCTTCATTTGAAGGCTTGCGTAATTTTCCCCTATCTGTCCTGCGCAGTTTTTTGATAATGGCACCCGCAGAGAGCGAGATTTTTCTTCGCGCTAATGTAGATGTTTTTCCATCCGATTGCATTGTGAGAAATGTTTGGTATTGGCAAACAGTGGTAGCTTGCATAATCTTACTACATATAACTCTTCCAATCATGCTAGACATAGACTAATTCACTGAATAATGTGCATCATGTTTCAATAGCTCTGTTAGTAAGGTCATACACATATGTTAGCTTCGTTAACTAATTGTTGTCATGATACACATAAAACAAGTAAAATGTTGCACATTGTCATATAAGTGTCTGCAACCTGAATTGCTTAATGTTACAATGTTATATATGGTGGGAAGAATTTGAGCTCACAATGTCGAAGAGACATAAGAAGAAATCCGCTGTGGTGAAAGAAGAGCCAGAAGTAGAAGTGGTCACCAAGATAGAATACGTATATGAAGACACTAAATGCATTTCTGGTGTGGAACTTGAATACCAGTGGGGGGAAATATATAGACCGATTACCTAAAGAGAAGTTCCCGACATGGGCTTAGAAGAAGAGTCCATATATGCCAACATAGAGAAATCTTCTCTTATGAAGGTTGCCACCAGACCAGAGCTGTTCCCATGCTCTGAAGTAATTGGCTGGATTCTGCCCCGGGCAGATGTATCAACAATGATTCTGGAAAATGTTGAAAGACAGGGCTATGCTACATTTAGCCCTGGATATGTGGCGTTGGCTTATCACCTGCCAGAAGCCCAAGTATTCTTATTTGATGATTGGCTGAACAATATCAGAATGGACCTAGTAGAAACTCTTAAGAGAATGCTGTTACAAGGAAAGGATTACAGATATAGGCTGATGGGCATTTATGATACAACAAACTTAAGGGCTCCATACAGATTCGTAGCCTTGATGCTGAACAGAATATTTGGGAGAGCTCACGACAAATTCTTCAAGCTAGAGTGGATACCCATCATTTTTCATGTGGCAACCCAAGGGACAATCTTCAACTGGGCCAGCCTTGTATCAAGCAGCCTTTCTTCTTGCTTGGCCTCAGCCTTGGGAGGAGAGGCCCAGAAAAGGTCTAAATTTTATATGAGTTCAATACTCATAGACTGTATACTATGCAACTAGCCTTTCCCTGGTCTCAGGTGCATCTGGGATAGGCAAAGAATTCCTATCTATGCTGCTTATAGACCATTGTGGGCACAGTAGTACCACAGCCATTACAGAGAGATCTTTGAGCACTTCATTATGCCACTATACACACTCATTTTCCGAAAAGAGTGTGATTGTATGTCTGAGGAGGCCATGCAAGTGATACAAGATTATGCAGACTACTATTTGACCGAACATGGCTTGTACTTCAGGATGTTTGGAGGCTCGAGAGCACCTTCCCTAATGCAAAAATACACAACTGATTACATTGTCCATAAGGAGGCAGTCAGACAAGTGTTCTTGGATGGAATAGGGAGCTTCCTGTTCGAACATAAGAAGACTGCTTATCCTCCCTTTCCTTTCAGACTAGGAAGCTACATGTCTACTAAGGTGAAACAAGCTGGTGAATTCATAGAGGTTGAAGCTAACACAGACTGGGACAGAACAATCAGCTTCTGACATAGCTGGAGGGCAGACCCAAGATGTTGACAACCCCAAGGTTCAGGACCCACAAGTACCTGCTGCCAGCACTCCCATGGTCCCCACTCTCAAGCTGGTTCCTTTTGTTCAGAAGAAAGGGGAAGAAATCCTTGATTTCAACACTGTATATTATGATAGGGCAACCAAGAGAATAATAAAGAGAACATAGAGGAAAGTTGAGGCGGAAGGCCTACCTGGTAAAATGATAACGGATACGGCTGTTATGCTAGGAACAGACCAAGATCTAAGATTCACCCTGAGAGTTGGGACTGCACTCCTCCACGCCTTAGAAGATAACATGGACAAGGTAATAACTGACTTGGAGCAGTCCAATAAATCCTCTGCTCAGTTGAAAGATACATTGAGGAAAGAGAGGGAAGAAAGCAACAAGCTCAAGAGGAAATATGAAGATATGCAACGGGAAATGAAGTCCTCAAGAGCTGAAGTACAGGCCCTCCAAGGAGAAATTCAAGTTATGGAAACAACACAGGAGTCTCTGGAAAGAGTAAAAAAGGAATATCAAGAGTTAAGAGATGAAAAGGAACGACTATTGGCGAAGGTGGAGGAGCTAGAAGAGCAGCAAAAGATCCTCTTGGAGGCCAATGATTTGCACACCAAAGAACTAAAGAAGGAACATCAGGAACAGATTTGTTCTCTGACAGCTACTCTGGAGGAAGCAAGGGAGTAGCAGGTTAACCTCCAGCCATTCAAAGAGCATGTCTTGGCCCAAAAAGCCAAGATGCTGCACCTACAAACTGCTGTTGAGGAGGAGATATGTAGAGTGATGCAGATTGATGGCCGATTGGAAGAGATCTTGGACACTGCATCTTTCTTTGTGGAAAGATCTCAGGACATCCTAGAGGTCTTGACTGCAAGGATGGCGAGGTTGGAAAGAAACGAAGAAACTCCAGCAGAGCTGCCATCAAAAGATAAACAAGCCCTCAAGTGGGATTATGACTTAATAGAATTTTCTATTAACACCGCTGAGGATTTCAAGAAAGCAGTCAAGAAGACAAAGGGATCCTGCACGGAATTTTGCAGAAGAGTCCTTATTACATACAACCGGTGCCAGGTAGAGGCTGAGCAGAGGCTGGATATTTTCCCAGACCAAAATTCATTTGTGGAAATGTTGCAGAAAATTCATCAGGATGAAGAAGCAAGAATGCAACACATTAAGGCCATTGATGATCACGTTCTGAGAAGTGAAGTGGTCCATTCAGCTGTTAGTGTGCAGCCGTTGGAAGACCAACTTCGGTTGAGCGCAGCCAGAGTAGAGGCCATAAAGAACCGGGCTGAAAAATTTGAAATCAACATTCAGTTTTTGGAACCCTGCGCATTTGAGGGTATTGCATCTGATGCTTCCGCTTGGAAGAAGTTTCTAGATAGCCAAGTGGGGCCCTCATCGTGAGGGATTGGTCACCTTTTGTATTTTGTAACAATTTTGTAAAATCATTTGAGGAAAAGTAAACGATGGGAAATGAAGAGTTGGGAAGCCCAAAGGTTACCTTTGGGTAGCCCAACAGTCACCCCTTTTTTGTATAAATGTAAAAAGCTTAGAAGGGAAAGGGACTTTTTCCTAGTTAGACTAGAAAGCAATATTGTAAGAAGAACTATTTCTCTTTGCAATAAAGAAATATGGTTTTCCTGCTGGAGAAAGATTGGTGGAATTTCCAAATTTTATGCTGTGGATGACTGAAAGATGAACTATTTTGTTTTTCAGTTTTTGTCCATCAACCGTGAGATCATTCTAACTCTCTGAACCTATGTTCTTGTTTAAATGATTTCCGGTTAATTTTGTGGAAATGTCACTATGAGTAATGTATGCTGCTTATGAAACAGTTGGCTATCTGATTGTTGAAATATCTTTAATCTTTCATGTGTTGTAGATAAGAATATCAGCTATCTGTAATTTCTGTTTATAATGCATGAATAATCCACATTACTCATAAATAAATCATATTTGGCTCCCCGGGGATAGATAAATAGATAGTTAGATAGATAGTTAATTTACTACATGACTGCATATGTGATTTAGATGCTTGTGAAGCCTAAGACAAGAGGTAAGAAACTGCGCATCACATTGTGTAGCTCCCTGCATCTCGATCATCCTGCATTGTTAATTAGGCACTTGCATTTCATACATTAAGTCAAAAATACAAAAAACTCGGTGGATCAGGCCGCAACCAGTAAAACCTTTGTTTTGTTACTTGACCTACGGTAGCCGGACCGCAAACCGGACGGATTCCCTACACCAAATAGTCAACGGGATAATTGGGAACGTTGAATGGGGAGAATCCCTCACTGTTGTCACCTGCAATTTTCCAGGCCTCAACACCTCCTTTTTCAGCTGATCTATGGAGGGAAGTTCTCGGAATAGGAAACCCTAGTTTTCAACTTTCGTCAGTTTACAACTACAAAAAGACTTCTTTTAGGGTAGCTATGAAACCATGTTATAATTTTTAATGGTTATACGAGATATTTAAACATTTAACATAATTTCATCATAACCATAACATTAGGATCATTGAATTAAATACAATAATAACAAGACAAAAGAACATAAGAATTGTCCTCTAGGAAACCACAAGGGAGAAAACCTAGTAACTTTTTTAGTATAGATTTCATCACTAAGTGTAATGCCAACCAATATAACATGAACCCCAAATACAATAACATGTATCTATCCTCTCCAACGATCCTCTTCTTTCTCTCTCTTACACCCTTGCTTGAGTGAGAAGTGTGTCCAAATGAGAGGAGCACCCTCTCTATTTATACTCATCAAGGGAGTGACCTTTTTACCTAATTGGGCCAATATGTTACTCTAAACAAGGCCAACTTCTTAGGGAGAATCAAAATAACATTTATATAATCATTCTTGTGGGTGTTATTGACCCAACTTACAATGAAAGGTTTACATTGATTCTTTCAAGTACATTTACATGATTAAGCACATCAATAACATCTCCCGAAGGAGGTACAACAATAATACAAAAAAGTATTAGGATTAATTAATCCCCCCTTTACCCACATAGTCTATTTGATTCATTTTTCCTAGAGTAAGAGGACATCAACACCCACTAGTGCATGGGGGACACACCTAAGGGTCATATTCCAATTACTGCACTTGATTGCATAAGTTTAGGAGCCTTGGGGATCAATCCCTACATTATAGGATCCCACTTTGAGTGCCACTGGCAGTCACCTTCAGTTGTCTGTGGTAGGTAGTCAATCATGATCATTTACAGTCCGATAACCACCAGTTAGTTCCCTGCCAGTCATCCTAGCACCAATTTTCATGATTTAAGAGAGTGTGGCACCTTTTTTCCACTTACCTCATCATTTAACTTATTGTGAACTGAATTAGTTGTCTGGAGTTAAACTAGTGAGCTCCAGTTGTGATTATTTCCACATTGAGTTAGCTAATCAGTCAGTTTGAGTTGGTGCATTCGAATATTATCCACAATATTCAAATTGTATTTATTGTATGACTATTCTATTACTGATTAATTAATGAATATTGATGTAATGATAATATGTGCAATACTTGTCCAATTTATGTGAAATTTTCATCATGAATCCATTGTTCAATTTACATTGATTTGATAATTCCACTCCATCCTTATTTTTAGATAGCTCTCAATTTGTCTTGGAGATATATGATTCATGAAATTTAACATGGTATCAGAGCCTATGTTTGGGCCAGTAGAAAACCTCACAAACCTCCATGGTTGCACCAGAAGTAGTTGAGTTTCCACATAATTCCAGGAATCTTAGCATTGCTCCATCTGGATTATGTCCAGAGAAGTCTATCTAGGTGTGATGGGATATGAAAAATTTCTCATGTCGAGGTGGATAGGTTTGAACTGACAAATGTTTTCGATTTGAATCTTCTTTTGTAGTGATTTTTGTAGGAACCTACATAGCTCTTAATATTTGTTGATTAGCATACAACGAAATGGAGAATTCAAATGTTCTATCACCTAGAATCCTTACACCCTTAAATTACATTGATTGGAAGGTAGATATGCATATATCCTTACGCAAAAAATGATGGTATAGGATGACAATGGGAAGATAATTTGAAATCCAGTAGTATGTTGAGAAATCCAAGTTTTTGAATAGGCTAGATGAAGCTTTTGGATTCATGTGCCTCCACATCTCCAAGGTGTTGTTGTTCCACCTTGAGGGACTCAAAACTTGGAAGGAAGTATGGGACAAGATTGAATATTTATTTGGAAAACAAGATGAGCTTAGAGGCCATATTATGGATAATGATCTTGTTGCACTCTAGCATAACAACTTCAAGACAATTCAACGGTTCTTCTCAAAATACAAATCCCTAGTCTTGCAATGAAAGCAATGTGGGATATAGTGGAAGGATGAGAAACTTGTACTGTCGATTCTAAGCAATCTTGGCTCATAATTCTCCATCTTTGTATCCACATTAAACTCAGGAAGAGTATCCATCCCAAATTGGAAAATTCCTTCTCTAGATGCATTTGCAAATTCATTGATCTAGGAGCAACAAAAATTGATTCAGATGGGAGTGCTTAATGCCTCCAAGAATCAGGCCCTCTTAGATGGAGACTACAAGAATGTACAAGATAAAGGAAAGAAAAAAGGAAAGGATATTTAAAATGTTGATTCGAATTCAATGGAGAAGCATAACCCTTCCGATGGAGCCTCATATTCCAAGAAGAACAAGAACAAGAAATTTGAGAAAGATAAGTGCTCCTATTGTAGGAGAGGATTGCATCTATAGAGTTAGTGCATGAAGAATACCATTGAATAGCTGTCAGGTTATATTTTTATCATTCAAGCTAGAATTATGATCTTAGGATATTTAACTGATAGAATAACATGCACAGCAATAAACACAAGAGACAAGAGACACAAATAATTTTCCTCAGGGAAACCATAAAGGAGAAAACATCGCAACTTCCTTAGAGATAGAATCAGCACCAAAAGTAAAACCCGAAAACATAAAGATGATCTCCTGACAGCAGTAGTCTCTCTCTCTAATCCCAGCTTCTTCTATCTCACTCATGCGCCCCAGTGAGTGAGTGTGTGTGTGATAAATAGAGAGGCTCACTCTCTATTTATATTCTTTCGTTCACTTAATGTCCACTCCAACATGTTGGCCTCACTTAACAATTACTTACTAGAGCTGCCATCTCTAGGAGAGTATAATAACCCTAGTGCCCCACAACTTGTGGGGACTTTGCCTCAACTTACAATAAGTCGCCTAGGGCCGACTTCTCTAGGATAGTCTAATAACCCTAGGGCCCCACAACTGTGGGGACTTTAACCCTTGTACAATAGAAGGGTTACCCACAATGACTTGACATTACTTGTTTACATTATTGAATCTCCCGATAGGAACATCGGGGCATGACATGACTCAAATACATTACAAACACTTCCCGAAATAAACATAGGGGTACAATACATAAGGTATACAAGTGAATACATTTCGAAGTTACAAATACATCAACACTCCCTCTTAACTAGGAAGGTATTCTCTCGACACAATTTAGCAGCACAAGTCTTCTTCTCTGTATCATCTGGATCATCATTGAGTTCTCGTCATCTTCATCTTCAAGTCATCTTCATCTGGATCTAGATCATCACTCGATATGGATCATCATCACTGGATCTATATCATCACTAGATCTGGATCATCATCACTGGATCTAGATCATCACTAGATCTGGATCATCACTTGATATGGATCATCACTATTGTATCATTAGCACTATATCTAGATCATCACTCGAGCTGGATCATTACTATTGGATGATCATCACTGCTGGATCATCATCACTAGATCTGGATCATCACTCGATCTGGATCATCACTACCGGATCATCATCATTGGATCTGGATCATCACTGGATATGGATCATCACTGCTGGGTCATCATCACTAGATCTAGATCATCACTTGATATGGATCATTACTGCTGGATCATCATCATTGGATCTGGATCATCACTGTTGGATCATCATCACTAGTGTTATCTCATGATTCTTCTCGTCACAGGAAATTCTACAGAGCCAACCCTTTTTCATGCTGGTTGTAGGCGTAGCCTCCATGTAGGTCTTCTTCAACGCTTATATCCGACCCTAAGTCAGAATGGGCCGCACTCACATCTGACCATGAGAGGAACACATCCAACACCATGTCAGAAAGGCATAGCACTTGCATTCACCAGCATGATAAGAAACAACTACTATCATCTGTGAAAAGGAACGACACTCACATCCACTAGCATGATAGGACACAACTACTATCATCTGTGGAAAGGCATAGCACTCACATCCACCAACATGGTAGGACACACCTACTACCATCTGTGGAAAGGCACAACACTTACAATCACCAGCATGGTAGGACACACCTACTACCACCTATGAAAAGGCACGACACTCACATCCACCAGCATGATAGGACACAAGTACTATCATTTGTGGAAAGGCACAACACTCACATCCACTAGCATGGTAGGACACACCTAATAACATCTATGGAAAGGCATAGCACTTACAATCACTAGCATGGTAGGACACACCTACTACCATCTATGAAAAGGAACGACACTCACAGCCACCAACATGATAGGACACAACTACTATCATCTATGGAAAGGCACAGCACTCACATCCACCAGCATGGTAGGACACACCTACTACCATTTGTGGAAAGGCACAACACTTACAATCACCAGCATGGTAGGACACACCTACTAACATCTGTGAAAAGGCACGACACTCACATCCACCAGCATGATAGGACACAACTACTATCATCTGTGGAAAGGCACAACACTTACAATCACTAGCATGATAGGACACAACTACTATCATCTGTGAAAATTCACGTCACTCACATCCACCAGCATGATAGGACACACCTACTACCCTCTGTGGAAAGGCACAACACTCACATCCACTAGCATGATATGACACAACTACTATCATTTGTGGAAAGGCTCGGCACTCACATCCACCAGCATGATAGGACACAACTACTATCATCTGTGGAAAGACACTGCACTTACATCTAATCATGTGGGAACCAATCCTATAGTCACATTAGAATGGCCCCCAGCCCTAGGCTGAGGATTCCTGGAAATTGACCAGGTACCTTGATTCTCCCAGAGAATGGAATTCAACACTTATATCTAAACATGTAGGAACCAATCCTACAGTCACATCAGAATGGCTCAGCACTCATATCTGACATGGAAGGAACCAATCATCTCACCATGACATAATAGCTCAGCCCTTACATCTTAACCATGGAAGGAACCAATCCTCTCACCATGTTAAAATGGCTCACAGACTCATCACTTCCCCTTGGGGGAAACCTCGATCTGGAGAACACCAAGCTTCTCCCTGAAGTACTCAAACTTCACTCTGGCTAATGGCTTTGTCAACACATCGGCTATCTATTCATCCTTCGCAACATACTAGAGCTTCACTGCTCCTCTCTGCAACATATCCCTGATATAGTGATACTTGATCTCAATATGCTTCGACTTGTCATGGAACACTAGGTTCTTAGACAACTTCACACAACTCTGTTTGTCGCAATATATACAAGTAGAATCTAGCTGGAGATCAAATAAATCAGACAGTAGCTTCCTCAACCATACTTCCTTGCAACTAGCTGAAGAAGCTGTGACATACTCTGCTTCAGCTGTACTTAGTGCCACGCGAGACTGTTTCCTGCTAAACCAAGAGATCACACCTGATCCCATACTAAATCAACACCTTGAAGTGTTCTTCCTATCGATGGCACTGCCTGCCTAATCTGAATCAACATAACCCTCTAGTTTGATCTTCTGATTTGCCTCATACTTGAGCCCATAATCAACTGTACCCCTCAGGTACCTCAGAATATGCTTTGTAGAAATCAAGTGAACATGTCTCAGATCTGTCAGGAACTGGCTCAAGGTGTTCATAGCAAAGTAAATATTTGGTCTCGTATTCGTTAGGTACATCAAGGACCCAATCATCTGATGATACATCGTAGCATCAACTGATTGTGATGAAGCATTTCCTAATAGCTTCAGGTTCGATGCCATAGGTGTGGTCATGGCCTTGCAGTCCATCATCCTGAACCTCTTCAGGATCTCTACTGCATACTTCCCTTGTCCCAGGGAGAATCTGCCACACCTCCATGCCTAAAAAGTAGTGCATCATGTCCAAGTCCTTTATCTCGAACTCAGCAGCAAGTCTCCTTCTTTCAACTTATGTGAGGAACAAGTCATCGACATATAACATGAGCATCACTAGTCTTCCACCTTCAACCTTGAGGAAAAGGTTGGAATCCTCTTTACTCTCAGTAAATCCTAGATTCACCAGTAAGCTATCGATCATGTCATACCATGTCAAACCTCGGGATCTTCTGTAGTCACTCCCTCTAAGGTGAAGCATCATACTCCCTCTGTCTTTCGTACTCTATGCACTATTTTTGTGAGAAGCCTCATGCTACGAATATTTCCTTGTATCCCATGATGTTTCCATCTATTGCATGATGGAACTACAAACTTCCCTTCATGTATCGATACTGCATCCTAGACAACATTCTTCTTGAACTGGTCTTTCCTTTCTTCTTGGTTACTTTTTCATAGCTAGAAGGTTCTGCATCCATGATGTCACTGCATTCGTCATATTATTCTTCATCTTGAACTATCATCACTTGTTCTTTGGAACAAGTCTCATCCTTCTTTTCTTGTAGGTGATTATGTATGCGATCTTTCCTACAAGTTAAATGCATTTGTATGGTTAGAAACATTTCATAAGGAATATTCATAATGGAAAACTCTTATGCATAAATATATGATCATGCAATTATTTTAGCCAATACAACATTCATCCATATCTCACGGAAACTTTTCTAGATGCCTTCCATCTCCACTAGGACAACATTGAGATTGTGCACTAATCCAATATATCAACAAAGAGGTTTCATTCTAGATACGTAGCAATGGAGAGTTGTATAGCACCATGAGATACTTACCCATCACATGCATATTAGTAGTATACTGCCATTAATGCAAACATTCTATCATGCATAATACATCAACTGAATATAAACAAATGCATAACAAAACAATATCGTTAAATGACAATTGAATACTTATCTTTATTTGTTTCATGGGCAGACTCCTTCTTGAGCCTTTAGCTTCATCATCTTCTTCATTCATAATAGCATCGTTTCTTATCCAAATGCTAAGATGGATAATATTTTCTTCAAGATTTCAGTTCTTCATATTCCTCATTGCTTGAGGGATCTTCTTTGGATGGTGAGAGCTTGATCTTCCCATCTTCTTTTCTCTTATTATGAGTTGAGATTCTTCTTGTGTGTGCTCTTCCCAGAGTCTGCTAAAAGAAATCACTTCCTTTTGACACACATTCCTCGTATAAATGAATCCCATGATCCTGGGAGGCCATTCAAGGTGGCTATCACCACTTTTGCATTCTCCACTTCTTCCTCTACTGCTACAATCTTTTCTTTGATTTGAGAGACCCTTGTAAAGTATGACTATATCGTCTCTGCAGTCTGGATATTCACATTATTCAATTGTTTTCTCAAATTCATATTCTGATTTATGTTCTTCCCTTCAAATAGCTTGGTCAAGGAATCAAACATCTTCGGTGTCTTTAGGGAAGACACTTATGGTACAAGGTGATCTTTGATTGAATCAACAATGATCTTCTTGGCCTTGACCAAGTTAGTCTTGTGTAAGGATTTTATCCTCATCTCCCTATGGAACTGGAACCTGTCTACTCTTGTAGGTGTCCAATTCATTTTCTTCAAAGAGATCATATAATTCCATGCTTGAAAGTTGTCAACTTCACCAAGGTTATCATTAATCTGATATGATAGATCACTTTGAAATGAGAACCTCAAATGAAAATAGCAAAAGATTAGATCTTACCGATTTGAGGTGTCTGTCCTGGTTCTGGAGCTGGCTAATCTAGGGTTTGTCAGAGAAACCATAATTTTAAAAACTTGGAATATTTTAGATCTGATTGGATAGAAAGATATACCTCTTCAAGGTGAGCTGTCCAATGTACCCATTTTCAAAAAACACTGGAGGGAGACTCCCGAAACAGGAAGCCCTAGTTTTTCAATTTCTTCTATAGAAAATCCTAATAATGTTTCTACAGTATCTCCTAAATTACTAATAATATATGTCTGAAACTTCGTACTAAGGTATCCTCTCTTGTCCCTGTTCCAACACCACAGGTTTCATTAGAATTGGTTTCACCAATCGGGACTTATGAGCATTTTCCCAAGGTGACCTATTTCAGAACTGTTCATCATAGCGAAGTACGGACTGCCCCGTGTCACTGTTTTATCTTCTAGGTCTGAAACTTGGACCAAAGAAATTAAATTTCGTGCCCTTTCTGGAACATCTTCATAAATTTCATTTAGACCTTTGTAGCCTGTGATATAGCAATTCTCCCCAGGTGTCCTATTTGGGGATGAATCCTGGGAGAGGCTGGAACCCTAACTTGGAGGGATCATATCTCCTAGAATATGGTGAATCTAAGGCCAAAATTTGGAGACAGTGTAACTTAGGATTTTATCTTCAGCCTGTGAATGTTTTAGCTCCTGAGCCTTCTCGAATCCCTATATATAACGAATGTACCAAAACGTATCAGTTTTAGCATTTTAGGGTTTTTTTGGCCCGAGGTCAAGCTAGGGTTTGAATTTCTTGGAGTTATATCCAACCAAAAATATTGACCCAGGTCTATAAACTTCAATTTTTATGAGGATAGAAATCCTATGCTAGGCTCACTCAAAAATTCCTCTTCTGTAAGAAGCCCTAATTTCCCGCACCAAAAACTGAAAATTTCCGGAATTGAATTCTTCTTCGACAGAAAGATGCGCCCTTCAATGGAGAGTCAGCCTAGCATAATTTTGCTGATGGATTGTGGAGAGAGACCCAAAAGGTAAGAATCCCTAGCTTCTACAGCTACGCAATGTCTTCTTCTCAGGTTAGCTCTGATACCATGTTAGATTTTTATCATTCAAGCTAGCATTATGATCTTAGGATCTTTAACTGAGAGGATAACATGCACATCAATAAACACAAGAGGAAAGATACACAAAGAATTTTTCTCGAGGAAACCATAAAGGAGAAAACCCACAACTTCCTCAGAGATAGAATCAACACCAAAATTAAAACCTAAAAACATAAAGATGATCTCCCGGCAGCAGTAGTATCTCTCTTTGATCCCAGCTTCTTCTCTCTCACTCATGCGCCCCAGTGAGTGAGTGTGTGTGTGATAAATAGAGAGGCTCACTCTCTATTTATATTCTTTCATTCACTTAATGTCCACTCCAACATGTCATCCTCACTTAACAATTAATTGCTAGATCCGACATCTCTAAGAGATTCTAATAACCCTAGTGCCCCACAACTTATGGGGACTTTGTCCCGACTTACAATAACTCACCTAGGGCCAACTTCTCTAGGATAGTCTAATAACCCTAGTGCCCCACAACTGTGGGGACTTTAACCCTTGTACAATAGGAGGGTTACCCACAATGACTTGACATGACTTGTTTACATTATTGAATCTCCTAATAGGAACATCGAGGCATGACATGAATCAAATACATTACAGACACTTCCCAGAATAAACATCAGGGTACAATACATAAGATATACAAGTGAATACATTCTAAAGTTACAAATACATCAATATGTCAAATATCCTTGAACATAACAATATTTCCCTTCAACAAGGTCCAAATAAGTCTGAAGATTGACACCAGACAAAAGAACATGAGAGCTTCCATGCCTTGAAAGAAATATTCTCTCTGTCAAAAGCTTATCTAGTTGATTCATGAGCATCCAACCATATGGTTTCTTCCAAATAATCCTTCACCTCTATGGATATCTCAAGAGAACCTAGCATTCATATGGGGGATGATTCACAGATCCCAGTTGTAGGGAGAGGTTCTAATAAAAACAACATGGAGAGTTAAAAAATGTGCTCTTTGTTCCCTCTCTTGCAACAAATTTGTTATCTGTATATTAGATGACACATACTGGCCCACCAAAGCCAATGTATTTGGCCCTGACTTAGTGGAGATCTCATATACCTCAACTGAGAATATTAAAGCAAAGGGTGTTGCAATCCATGCCTCCAAAGCACATGAATTCTCACACTTTATATCCAATACAATATTAACTATTATTCGAAGCAGATGAAGGTATAAAATCTCTTTTATTTCCATTTGTAGATACAGATTTATTGTCTAATGTTTCAGATTCAGAAGATGAGGAAGAATATTGATATTTAGATTACACATCAAGAGGATATAGATCCATATCTGTTATAGCTGATTTCACCAATCCAGGTGAATCACACTTTGTATGGCCTTCCCCTGTCCTGCTGCAAACTCCTTAGACCCCATGGACCATTTTTTGTCCTTTGATGTTTCCTTGACCATCCCTAAAAACATGCGAAAAATGATACATGCAACTTTTAAACCTATAAGCGCGTATATACGCGGGTTTGACCACTAAAACCGCGTACATCAGGATGTGTACTAAATCCAAATCCTCTTGGAGTTTTCCTTGAGATGGATCTGACTCACTCGACTCCTGACCTTCCCTATGCCTTGAGATCGCTTGGATTCGACCTTTCATTACCCATTTGAAAAGCTATATAAGGAACCCCTTGGTACATTGAAGGCATAAGAGAGAATTAAGAGCAAATAAACTATAGTCCATTGTTGCCAGAACTTATGCTTGAGTATGCATCCCTTTGTCCCTTGGAGCACTTTTGTGTTCTTCCTAAGCTTGCCTTTTTCTTGTGAGCTTGCTATCGAGAGATGGAGGATTGAAGTGGTGGAGGCCAAAGTGGGGGATTCAGTTTATCCAGTTCGCAGACGTGCCGACAGAGGTTGTATCTTTTAATCTCTGATTTATATTAATAGAAATATATTTTCCTCTCCAATAATGTGTGTTTGAATGAATATTTTATCCATTGGATTATGTCAAATGCTTATACATTATTGATTATATATGCTAGAATAGATCTAACACCATGATATATAGAATGCTTGTATTGTTTACTTGTTGTTGAGGAAGTAATCTATCAATTCAAGCTGAAGTTGGAAAGCTCAATGGGGATCTACGTCAACCATCTGGAATAAGGTATGAGGTCTGATCCTTTAGTGTTAGAAATTTAATTTCTATTGCATATTGCAAAGGATTGATTTCTGGAATCAAGCTGTCTGTTGTGGTACCCCAAGCCATAGGAATTTCTATCCGTAACAATATCTAACATCTATTCCAACTTAGAAGACTAAATGGGCCCAAAATCTCATCAAGGTAGTTGGGGATGTTGTTGGGGATCCAGATGATAGAATAAGAACGAGGTCCCAGTATCAGAATGAACATGTTGCACTCTCCCATTCAAATACACTTCTCCAAGAGAGGTGTTTCATGATGATGGGATCAAATCCTCAATCATTCAAAGAGGTTTTCCATGATCCAAGATGGCAAGAAGCTATGGATGAATAATTCGATCGTCTACAAGACAAAAAAACTTGGGAGCTTGTCACCTTTCCTCCTAGGACGAAGTTATTCCAGTGTAAATTGGTCTACAAGACCAAGCCAACATCTGATGGAACCAAAACCAAGTACAAGTCTCGGTTGGTGGAAAAAGGATACTCACAAGTCCATGGGATGGACTACAATGAGACACTCACTCTAGTAGCAAGAATGGACTCCATCATACTAGTCTTGGGAGTTGCAGCTTCAAAGAGGTGGGAGGTACATCACATGGATATGAAGAGTGCCTTCCTCCATGGTGACCTGAAAAATGAGATATACATGAAACAACCTGAGGGGTAGATTGAAGATTCTAATCCTTAGTATGCAAACTAAGGAAATATTTCTATGGGCTCAAACAAGCCCCAAGGGCATGGTATTCCAATATGGATGCCTTTCTCATGCCACATAAATTTGGGAGATGCAGATTTGACTGCAATGTTTACATGTAGCAAAAAGAGGGCTCATTATTGTTGATTGTCCTATATGTGGATGAATTTCAACCACTTATACTATGAAACGAGAACTATATACTATGAACGAGAACTCTACCCATAAAAATGATGATTTTTGCAAAAAAAACACCAAAAACACCCCCCAAATAGAAAAGTGTTGATACCAGTATACACGTTTTTTTTTTTAGGGGAAAAAATAGAGCCATGCACTAAACATCCCATATTGTTGTTTAACAAAACTTTAAAATCAACCTTAAATTGGAAAAAATGAAAAATTCTTGAAGAGATAAATTACAACTTTCTGTAAAATTGCATATTAAAGAAAAAACAAATTTCTCTAATAATTTCACCATTATAACCATATAGAAACAAAGAAATTATGATGTGATTCATAATGAGATAATATATTAGACCATACAAGAACAAATGGTTCATATAAATATTCAAAAACTCCTCTAGAGTTTTGATTACAAAAATCA
>LPNX010124190.1:330351-412721 GCA_001517045.1 Pseudotsuga menziesii | reverse complement strand
ATGTATGTTATTTTGTTAAATTTCAAAAAACGCACTTGAAAATAGAAATTAAAAATATTTTACAACAAAGATAATTCAAAGGCCCCAAAAAATGTCTGAAAATGAAAATGTTTGATACTGGCATCAACCATTTTTGAAACGGGGGTAAAAATAGCTACTAAAATTAGGAGAGAGAAAAACGAGAACTGTGTCGAGTTCTCGTTTCATAGTATAAGTGGTTTTTCTCATTGCTAACATCTCTTCTACTAGATTGAGAAGAATCAAGCCAGCTTTGAGTAAAGAATTCGCTATGACAGATCTAGGACCATTGAGACAATTCATTGGTCTCGAAGTAAGTCAAAATACTTTGGGAATCATGATTTCACAGTCTAGATACTCATCATATTTGCTCAAAAGATTCCACATGGAAGAATGTAAAGCAACCCATTTCCCTTCTTATCTGGCATCAAGATATAAGAAGGTGGTTCTACACCATTGGTTGACAGCACTCTTTTCAGACAACTCATTGGGATCCTTCTATACCTCAAACATTCGAGACTAGATATATCCTATGCCGTGAGTGTTGCTTCTAGATACATGCATGAGCCACATGATCTACACTGGAAGGCATCAAAGTGTATATTGCACTATGTGCAGGGTATTAGACACTATGGGATCCATTATACAGTCGATGCACAGTTAGATCTCATTGGCTTCACATATTCAGATTGGTATGGAGATGGGAATGATAGGAAATCCAATTCATGTTTTGTGTTTATGTTGGGATCCGAGCCAATTTGTTGGTCTAGTAAGAAGCAAGCATCTCTTGTATTGTTTTTAGCAAAAGCAGAGTATAGGGGGGTTGTGAATGAAACTATTTAGGAAGTTTGGTTGCATCGCATCTTGACATAGTTTGGGATTCACACTTCACCTTTAGTAGACATCTATTGTGACAACCAAAGTACCATAAAGATATCCAGTGATCCAATTCAGAAGCAGGAGACAAAGCATATTGAAGTACACATGCATTATATTTGGGAACTAGTGCATGAAAATAATATCACACTGCATTACTGCCCTTCAGAGGGGAATATTGTAGATATTTTTACCAATTCCTTCACTAAAAAGAGATTTTTATTATTATCTCATATCTATTCTTGGTGTGAAGTCCTGACTCATTGCTCCTGATTTCCTGCTTATTTTGAGGGGGGGGTTTCCCATGAGGTTTTCCCCATTTTCCTTGTTTATTAAGCAATATTTTATTTTCATTTAGATTGTATGGGTGAATTTTGGCCTAGTTGTCAAGGCCCAAGTTCTCCAAATTTAGGATTAAAGGGGGGTGTTAGGATTAATTAATCCTCCCTTTACCCACATAGTCTATTTGATTCATTTTTCCTAGTTTAGGAGGTCATCATCACCCACTAGTGCATGGGGGACACACCTAAGGGTCATATGCCACTTACTACACCTGTTTGCATAAGCTTAGGATCCCTATGGATAAATCTCTACATTATAGGAACCCACTTTGAGTGCCACCAACAATCACCTTCAGTTGTCTATGGTAGATAGTCAATCATGATCAGTTATGCTTCAATAACCACTAGTTAGTTCACTGCCAGTCATCCTAGCGCTAGTTTACATGATTTAAGGGAGTGTTGCACCTTTTTTCCACCTACCTCATCATTTAACTGATTGTGAAATGAATTAGTTGTCTGGAGTTAAACTAGTGATCTCCAGCTGTGACTATTTCCACACTGAGTTAGCTAATCAGTCAGTTTGAGTTGGTGAATTTGAATCTTATTCACAATATTCGAATTCTATTTACTGTATGACTATTGTATTACTGATTATTTAATGAATATTAATACAATGATAATCTTTGCAATACTTTTTCAATTTATGTGAAATTTCTGTCATGAATCTGTTGTTTAGTTTACATTGATTTGATAATTCCACCGTATCCTTCTTTTTTGATAGCTCTCATTTTGGCTTGTAGATATATGGTTCATGAAATTTAACAAGAATTATAATAAGACTATCTTTTGAAGTTACATTCTTCAACAACACACACACACACATATATATATATATATAGAGAGAGAGAGAGAATTAAATTTGAAAAAATGGAAAATAAATTCTTAGAGAAACTCTTAGGAAGTCTTCCTCATTTAAAAGATAGTATTTAGTGTAAAGTAGGTGGTTCCTAAGTTCAAATACCTTTACCCAAGGAAATAAAAGAAAATGTGGCTTGTAGGTGTCCCTACATGGAAACATAGATTTCAAGTGTGGCTCATAACCCTTTAAGCTAACCCTTTGACCTAACAACACATGTGAATTTCATGGGATAAGAAGACTTAACTCGGAGTCCAAAAACCCTAGGAATTTTTTTATAATAATATTTTTGGATCCAATTTTGTACAAAAATGGAGGTATATAATGTGAGGATGAAGGCTTACATGATCATCCCAAAATTAACAATAAAGTTAAACATTTGAAGTTACGGTGAAAGATGTTGGGTATGCATTATATTCTCTACATGACTACCCACCTTCTGGAATGGGTATGAGTGGGGCATGCCACCCCCCAATTTCCCCTAGATGGGGGGGCATGGGGGCCAACAAGCCCCCTTTCGAGGGTTCAGAAGCGAAGCACCCAAGGAAAACAAATTGGGTTGTTTTCACTTCGATTTTGGCTATTTTTTGGCCAATAGTTTTTTACCCATTGTAATCTAATTCTAGTTTGGTAATTATGGTTTCATAAGTTGGTGAATGCTTATATAATATTGTAAATGATTGAATTAATACAATGAAAAATAAAACAAAGGGAGCGGTGAAGATCTAGGTTAAGATTGATTTTTTCCTTTGGGATTTAAAAGGTTAAATGTTTTGGATTGTTTGTGAATGTCATTATTTACTTTATGTTTTTATTAAGAGTTGTATGGATTGTTACATTAAACATATTCAGAACTTTCAAAATATTCTCTCCAACCAAAGTTCATCACCATCCCAACACTACAAGGTTATCCCTATTTCTCACTCATTTAGCATCCATGCAATTTATATGATAGATCGAAGGCTACGAGTAAGAATTATTTCAATTAATATAATGAATTGAAAAAAATGAAATATATAGAAGGAGTATGAAAATGATGATGGAAGAATATAGGAGTAGACCCATGTAAACCTAGGCCTCCATGATGTGAAAGAGGGGAAAAAGTTGGTATATATGGAAATCCATATTCAATGCAACCTATTACCTCACAAATCCTTACCTCTATAGATAAAGTCCTAAAAGATCAAGTGAGTCCTTGGATAAACAGAGAGGGAGGTCATTGTCACATCACTAACCCTCTTCTACTCTTTATGTTGGATCTCCTCTGGGACAAGGGGGATTCCCTAAGAAAGGATTGTTGGAATTTAAGTTGTGGAGTACAAGGTAAAACAAAGATTAAATTTAAGAAATAATTTTATGTGTTTAGTAAGTAAAAAGTAGATTAAAGTACCATATATTAGTGTCTTATTGCAAGGAAAATGGGGGTAAAGTCAAGGATTTGATTGGAGACTATATTAATGAAGAAGAATGGTTATTGATGTTGAAAAGGGCAAGCTACAATAAACCATTCCCTCGTCATCCCAAATTTCATAAATATATCCGAGGACATTACTAGAGCAAATGAAGTCCAATACACATGAAGATTATTATCATCTAGAATGAAATGTATGTGCATTTAACCAATTGTAGATAAATGATGCATCAATAAACTGTATTCCATGGATAACATAAGGAAATATGAATAGGTTTATCACTTATATACTCCAAAATGTGTATGTCAAGTTGACTTAAGCAAATGGGAAAAAAAATATACAAGACATTCTCACCCAAAAAGTAGTTCATCAATTCTCTAGTCACATCCAAAAAAATTATATTAAGCTCCAAGGGGTTTAGCCCCAAATCTATCCATGAGAATGAAATAGGAAGGGATACTCTTTATATATAGTATCTCAAATTCCTTTAAAATAAAATAATAATTCCCCTAACTAATGTTTTGAGACAATTCAACAATAATAAACTATTGATTTAGTTAGGAACCACTTCTCCGAAAATAGCCATGAAGGTAGGTAACTTCCTCTGGGTGGCAGACTGATTTGACCAATAAATAACCTTCAATAAATTATAAAAATATGCCCCAAGGTGTGTTAGTTTTTCAACATTAAGCTATCATTATGTTAGGATCTTTACTGAGAGAATAACAAGTACAACAATATAACATAAGCACATCACATGAGACAAGAGACACAAAGATTTTTTCTCTGGGAAACCATAAAGGAGAAAACCCCGCAACTTCCTCAGAGATAGAATCAGCACCAAAATAGTAAAATCCCCAAAGCAATAGTCTTCTTCTTCTGTCTAGTCCCAGTATTTCCTTCCTCACTAATGCGCCACACTTGAGTGAGTGAATGATGTGTGTTACAAGTGATGAATAGAGAGGCTCTCACTCTCTATTTATATTCTTCTGTTCACTTGAAGTGCACTCAATCATGTTGGCCTAACTTAACAATTACTTACTAGAGCCTACATCTCTATGAGTGTATAATAACCCTAGTGCCCTGAAACTGTGGGGACTTTAACAATGACTTGACAGGACTTGTTTACATTATTGATCCTCCCGATCAGAACATTGGGGCATGACAACATGACTCAAATACATAATAGAAACATCCCAGAATAAACATCGGGTTACAATACATAAGATACATAGATGAATACATTCTGAAGTTACATATACATCAACACTCCCTCTTAACTAGGAAGGTATTCTTTCGACACAATTTTCAGCACTGGTCTTCTTCTCTGTATCAACTGGATCATCTCGTCATCAGCATCTTCAGTCTTATTCATATTCAAGTCAACTTCATTGGATCTGGATCATCTCTCGATCTGGATCATCATGGAACATCATCACTGGATCTGGATCATCTCTCGATCTGGATCAACATCACTAAACTAGATCTGGATCATCACTCGATCTGTATCATCACTACTGGATCTGGCTCATCACTCGATCTAGATCATCACTGGCTATCATCACTGGATCTGGATCATCACTAGTGCTATCTCATGATTCTTCTCGTCACAGGAAGTTCTACAGAGCCAGCCCTTTTTCATGTTGGTTGTAGGCCTACCCATCATGTAGGTTTTCGCCCAGCACTTACATTTGACCTACTCGTCAGAAAGGCACATCCATCCAGACAGGAACACATCCTATCACAGTTATGGAAGACTCCCATCTAGATAGGAACACATCGTATCACAGTGATGGAATATATCAGCACTTAAATCTGACCTACTCGTCAGAAGGGCACATCCATCCAGATAGGAACACATCCTATCACAATGATGGAAGACTCCCATCCAGACAGGAACACATCCTATCACAGTGATGGAAGATTTCAGCACTTACATCTGACCTACTCATCAGAAGGGCACATCCATCCAGATAGGAACACATCCTATCATAGTGATGGAAGACTCCCATCCAGACAGGAACACATCCTATCAAAGTGATGAGATATTTCAGCACTTACATCTAAGCACGTGGGAACACATCCCTCAGTCGCTCCAGAAAGGCTCTGCACTTACATCCATCCAGACAAGAACACATCCTATCACAGTGATGGAAGGGCTTGCACTCACATCTGATCCTAAGAGAACACATCCCAGCAGTCATATCAGAATGGCCCCCAATCCTCGATTGAGCTACCTGGTAACTGACCAGGTGCCTCCATTCCTAGAATGGAAATTGCCCTTACATCTGTCCTGCTCGACAGAATGGCCAGCACTCATATCTAACATGGAAGGAACCAATTCTCTCACCATGACAGAATGGCTTAGCCCTTACATCTAACCATGGAAGGAACCAATCCTCTCACCATGTCAGAATGACTATGGGTCTCATCACTTTCTCTTGGAGGGAACCTCAATCTGGAGAACACCAAGCTTCTCCCTGAAGTAATTGAACTTCATCCTAGCCAATGGCTTCATCAATACATCAACTATCTGTTCCTCCATCGCAATATACTGGAGCTTCACTCCTCCTCTCTGTACCATATCCCTGATATAGTGGTACTTGATCTTGATATGCTTCGACTTGTCATGGAACACTGGATTCTCTAACAACTTCACGCAACTCTGGTTGTCACAATGTATACAAGTAGCATCCAACTGGAGATCAAATATATCATGCAGTAGCTTCCGCAGCCATACTGACTCACAACTAGCTGAACAAGCTGTGACATACTCTGCTTCAGCTGTACTCAGTGCCACAAATGATTGCTTCCTGCTAAACCAAGAGATCACACCTGATCCCATACTGAGGCAACATCCTGAAGTACTCTTCATGTCGATGGCACTGCCTACCTAATCTGAATCGACACAGTCCTCTAGATTAATCTTTTGATTCGCATCGTACTTGAGCCCATAATAAACTGTACCCTTCAGGTACCTCAGAATATGCTTTGTAGCATTCAAGTGAACACTTCTTGGATCTGTCAAGTGCTGGCTCAAGGTGTTCACAACAAAGCAAATGGCTGGTCTCGTGTTTGTCAGGTACATCAATGACCAAATCATCTGACAATACATCGTAGCATCAACCAACTTTGATGAAGCATCCCTCAATAGCTTCAGGTTCGATGCCATGGGTGTGGCCATAGCTTTGCAGTCCATAATCCCAAACCTCTTCAGGATCTCTACTGCATACTTCCCTTGTCTAAGGAACATTCCATCTGTACTCTACCACACCTCCATACCTAGAAAGTAATGCATCATCCCCAATTCCTTCATTTTGAACTCAGCAGCAAGATTTCTTTTCGTATCAGCAATCAACCCATCTGTACCTGTCACAAATAGATCATCTACATACAGTAGGAGTATCACTAGGTTTCTATCTTCAACCTTGTAGTAAAGGTTGGAATTTGCTTTACTCTTGGTAAATCCCAAACTGGATAGAAAGTTGTCAATTCTGCTGTACCAGGTCCTGGGTTCCTGCTTCAAACCATACAAGGCTTTCTTTAATCTGCATACATGAGACTCTCTGTCATGTGTCTCAAAACCAAGTGGCTGTTATACATACACTTCCTCTTCTACTACACCATTCAAGAAGGCAGTCTTGACATCCATCTAGTGTATCTTCCATTTCATCACTGCAGCCAGAGCGAGTACTGATCTGATGGAAGTGTATCTGGCTATAGGTGCAAAGGTCTCTTCATAGTCTACTCCCTCTTTCTGAGAGAATCCTCGAGCTACAAATATTTCCTTATACTTTTCAATGCTACCATCCGCAGCATGCTTAATCTTGTAGATCCATTTGGAAGTTACAACTGACTTCCCTTCTGGTCTTGGGACAACATCCCAAACATCATTCTTCATGATCAATTGATATTCTTTGATCATAGAATCCTTCCATTCTTTTTGTTCTCCCGCTTATACATAACTGGAAGGTTCTTTATCAATAAAATCACATAGTAAAGCTACATACCCGAAATTAGATCTGGTCCTCTTTCTTTCTCTGTGATTCTCTTCTGGAGCCCCATATCTTTCCGCACCTTGGATAAGTTCACGTACCCAAGCAGGTTTCCTCTTATGAGGATTATTCTCCAGAGGTGGATCTACAGGTCTTTGTGGTTCCTCAAACTCTCGATCTTCTTCTTGAGCTTCTTCGTCCATGATTGTATCATGGATCCTGGGTACTTCTGCTTCTACTTCTTCAGGTTCTTCAGCAGGTTTCTTTCTGGATTTGTTGTAAGCTGTACCTTCATCAAATGTCACATCCATACTGATGTCAATCTTCTTGTATCCTGGAAAATAGATTTTGTAAGCCTTCGAGCTTTCAGAGTATCCTACAAATATTCCCTTCTTTCCTGAAGGATCTAATTTTGTTCTCTTCTCTTTTGGAATGTGTATGTACACGGGACAACCGAATATTTTGAGATGGCTAACTTCTGGTTTCTTGCCAGAGAAGACTTCTTCAGGAGTCTTGTTCTCGAGTACTCTATGTGGAGTACGGTTCTGTACATACACCGTTGTTCTGGCAACTTCCACCCAAATATGCATAGGAAGGTCTTGATCATGAAGCATTGCTCTTGCAGCTTCCATGATAGTTCTATTCTTCTGTTCTGGAATCCCATTCTGTTGTGGATTATAAGGAGTGGACAACTCCCTCTTAATCCCTGATTCTTTACATAGCTCTTTGAATTCATTCGAAGTGAATTCTCCACCATTATCTGATCGAATGCTCTTGATCTTCTTTTCAGTATGGTTTTCGATCAAGGCTTTGAATTCCTTGAATTTGTTGAATACTTCATCTTTGTTCTTCATAAAGTAAATCCATGTCTTTCTAGAAAAATCATCAATAAAAGAAACATAGTATGCATACCTGCTTAGTGAGTTTGATGACATAGGTCCGCATACATCAGAGTAGATGATTTCTAGAATTCTTTTGGCTTTGCTTTCACTGCTGGGAAATGTCTTCTTTGTATTCTTTCCTTTCGCACAACCTTTGCAGACACCATCATGTTTGGCTTGAAATTCTGGAAGACCTTCAACAGCTTTGCTTGCAATAGGTAGTGCTCTGTAATGTACATGTGCAAGCCTTCTATGCCAAAGCTCATTTGGTTCTACTGTATCATGGATCAAGGATTTTTCTGGATGACCCTTCAATTTGTACAAGCCTCCTTCTTGTTCTCCAATTACTACCGCATCATCGATGGTCTTTCCTTTTGGCCACATGATGACTTGACCATCTATGAATGCAACCCGCATCATTTTTGCATCCAATGCTGAAATGGATAGAAGGTTCTTCTTGAGTCCTGGAACAAACAATACTTCTTTCATTGTTAGAGACTTACCAGAGTCTAGCTTGTATGAAGATTCCCCCTTACGTTTTATTGGATATTGGTAGTCATCTCCTAGTTTCACCTTGTGAGGTGATTCATGTTTTGACAGTCTTACAAAAGATTCCTTGAATCCCGTCATATGTTTGGAAGCCCCACTGCCTATAAGCCAATCATCACTACCATGAGTAATGTTACCTGTGAGAGTGGAGATTAGAACATATTCATCCTTGCTTGAATAATCTTCACTTTCATATCTGGATCTCTTCTTGGATGGTTCATCATCCTCTGCAGCATGAGCATGGTGTCTTCTTTTGTTGCTCTTCTTCTTATGAGATTGGTTCTTTCTCTTAGGACAATATTTTGCAAAGTGTCCTATCTCATCACATGTATAACATCTTAATATAGATAGATCCCTTTTAGGATGAGAGCTCTTACCTTTGGAGTAATGATGTTTTCTTCTTTCCTTCTTGGAGTGAACTATGAGGGCTTGATCTTTACCACCCATCTTTTCTTCTCAAGCTGCTATCCGAGCTTCTTCTTGAGATCATTCTTCCCATAGTCTGCTAAATTTGACTAACTTATTCCTAGCACAGATTCCTTGGATGAAAGCATCCCATGACCTAGGAAGGCCATTCAAAGTAGTCATCACAATCTCTGCATTTTTCACTTATTCATCAACAGCTTCTAGTTGTTCCTTGATCTGAGAAACCCTTGTGAAGTATGACTGGATAGATTCTGCATTCTGAATCTTCACATTCTTCAGTTGGTTCCTCAGGGTCATCTTTTGATTGATGTTCTTTCCTTCAAACAATTTGGTTAGGGCATTAAACATAGCTTTAGGTGTCTTGAGAGAGGACACCTGTGGAATAAGGTGATCCTTGATAGAATCAGCAATGATCCTCTTTGCCATAACCATATTCTTCTTATGCAAGGCATTTGCCTCATCTCCCTCTAGAACTGGAACCTCCTCATGAATGTAGGAGTCTAATTCATTCTCTTCCAGGACTAGGGAGATCCTATACTTCCAAGCTCGGAAGTTATCAGCTCCCTCAAGATTTTCATCAAGCTTGGTATGATGAGACATCTTTAAATGAGAACCTCAAATAGAAATACAAAGATTTTAGATCTTACCAGGTTCAAGATGTCGGATCTGAAACTTGAGCTGAAATCCTGCAGAGCTGGTTCAGGAGCAAATTAGGGTTTTGCTTTTCTGGAGTTCTGTCGACCCAAATGCCTTGAAATTTGTCCCTAACTTCGATTTTGGGGAGGAGATCAATCCAGGCCTAGGCTCACTGAAAAAATCCTCTTCTATAAAAATCTCTAATTTCCGACCCTAGTGACAGGTCCAAAACTGAAAAACCTCAGAATTGGATTCTGTTTCGATAGAAAGATGCGCCCTAAGGAGGAGAGTTGTTCCACCTTACTTTTGCTGAAACTCTATGGAGGAAGGTCCAAAAACTAGGAATCCCTAGTTCCCGCAGCCGCACAGTGTCTTCTTCTCAAGTTAGCTCTGATACCATGTTAGTTTTTCAACATTAAGCTAGCATTATGTTAGGATCTTTACTGAGAGAATAACAAGTACAGCAATATAACATAAGCACATCACAAGAGACAAGAGACACAAAGAGTTTTTCACTGGGAAACCATAAAGGAGAAAACCCCACAACTTCCTCAGAGATAGAATCATCACCAAAATAGTAAAAGCCCCAACGCAGTAGTCTTCTTCTTATATCTAGTCCCAATATTTCCTTCCCCACTAATGTGTCACACTTGCGTGAGTGAATGATGTGTGTTACAAGTGATAAATAGAGAGGCTCTCACTCTCTATTTATATTCTTCCGTTCACTTGAAGTGCACTCAATCATGTCGGCCTAACTTAACAATTACTTACTAGAGCCTACATCTCTATGAGTGTATAATAACCCTAGTGCCCCGAAACTGTGGGGACTTTAACAATGACTTGACATGACTTGTTTACATTATTGATCCTCTTGATCGAAACATCGGGGCATGAAAACATGACTCAAATACATAATAGAAACATCCCGGAATAAATATCGGGTTACAATACATAAGATACATAGATGAATACATTCTGAAGTTACATATACATCAACAAAGTGTGCCCCTCAAGAAAAAATAGTCCACATGTGTGAACAAGGCTTCAAGGTGAACGCTTTAGGGTTTGACCACCAATATACAATACCTTCCAATCAATGAGTCCTCAATACTTGTGGAACTGTTATAGCGGATTTCACCACACTAGGTGAATCGCACATTGTATGGCCTTCCCCTGTCCCACTACAGACTCATTAGACCCTATGGACCACTTTTTGTCTTTTGATGTATCCTTGACCATCCCTAAAAACATAAGAAAAGTGATATACGCGGCTTTTTCCCCGATAACCGCGTACATACGCGGATATTCCCTCTATAGTCGCGTACATCGGGATGTGTACATAATCCAAATCCTTTTGGAGCGTTCCTTGACTTGGATCCGACTCATATGAATCCTGGCCTTCCATATGCCTTGAGATCGCACGGATTCGACCTTTCAGTATCCCTTTGAAAATCTATATAAGGAACCCATTGAGACATTGAAAGCATAAGAGAGAATTGAGAGTAACGAAACTATAGTCCATTGTTGCCAGAACTTATGCTTGAGTTTGCATCCCTTTGTCCCTTGGAGCACTGTTGTGTTCTTCCCAAGATTGCCTTTTGCTAGTGAGCATGCTATCTGAGTGATGGAGGATTGAGGTGGTGGAGGCCCAAGTGGGGGATTCTGTTTCTCTGGTTTGCAGACGTGCCATCAGAGGTTGTCACTTGTAATCTCTGATTTATATTAATAAAAATATCTTTTCCTGTCCAGGAATGTGTATTTGAATGAATATTGTATCCATTGGAATATGTCAAATGCTTATACATTATTGATTATATATGCTAGAATAGATCTAACACCATGAAATATAGTATGCTTGTATTGTTTACTTATTGTTGAGGATGTATTACATCAATTCAAGCTGAAGATTGGAAAGCTCAACGGGGATCTACTTCAACCGTTCGGAATAAGGTACGAGGTTCGATCCTTTAGTGTTAGATGTTCTTATTTCTATTGTATATTGGGAAATATTGATTTCTGGAGTCGCCAATTCTGTTACGGAGAGAAATTCCTATGGCTTGGGGTACCACAACAGACAGCTAGACAACCTCATATATTAATAGAAATATCTTTTCCTGTCCAGTAATGTGTATTTGAATGAATATTGTATCCATTGGAAGATGTCAACTGCTTATACATTATTGATTATATATGCTAGAATAGATCTAACACCATGAAATATAGTATGCTATCTGAGTGATGGAGGATTGAGGTGGTGGAGGCCCAAGTGGGGGATTCAGTTTGTCTGGTTCGCAGATGTGCCGTCAGAGGTTGTCACTTGTAATCTCTGATTCATATTAATAGAAATATCTTTTCCTGTCCAGTAATGTGTATTTGAATGAATATTGTATCCATTGGAATATGTCAAATGCTTATACATTATTGATTATATATGATAGAATAGATCTAACACCATGAAATATAGTATGCTATCTAAGTGATGGAGGATTGAGGTGGTGGAGGCCCAAGTGGGGGATTCAGTTTCTCCAGTTCGCAGACGTGCCGTCAGAGGTTGTCACTTGTAATCTCTGATTCATATTAATAGAAATATCTTTTCCTATCCAGTAATGTGTATTTGAATGAATATTGTATCCATTGGAATATGTCAAATGCTTATACATTATTGATTATATATGCTAGAATAGATCTAACACCATGAAATATAGTATACTTGTATTGTTTACTTTTTGTTGAGGAAGTATTACATCAATTCAAGCTGAAGATTGGAAAGCTCAATGGGGATCTACTTCAACCGTCTGGAATAAGGTACAAGGTTCGATCACCATAGCACCATAGGTGGAATGTCGTAATGTGTTCACTCGGATCCTCTCCTGGTTTGCCTTCGAACTTAGGTATGTCCGAAGGAAGCTTGGTAGGGATAGCCGGCCAAGCCGGGTCATGAGCCATAGGATTGTTCGTAAGTCTCGATAAGTCAGGTAGATTGAGTGTCGCGAGGAAAGGGAGCCTAGTAATTGTCCTTTGGGGGTTGATTTCTTGGCATTCAATGTATTTGAATTGCTCTCTCTCTCTTGTTTCTGTGTCAGGTATGGAGGCATGTATGCCCAGTAGAGCCTGATTGGTGTGAATTTAGTCTCAGTTAGTCTGTTAACCTTGGATTTGTGCATCTTTTTCTTCCTGTACGCGGTTTTGTCACTTACAGTCGCGTATACATGCGGTTTCCCCTGGGATTTTTGCGTATACACGCGGGTTCATTGCGCACAGTCGCGTATACCCTGGTTTTTACCTTTTTGTGGAAGATAGTGGATTGTTGGGTGAATTCTGTTAGCTGCTGAGTCTCCTTTGGCATTGCCTGAGTCTGTTAATACCTCTGTTTCTGACCAGAAACGTTTTTTTAGCCTAAATTTTTTCTTTTAGGAAAGTTCTTGTCATGGCATCTTTGATTTTTTGTTTGAGATTAGTGCATTAGAGTCCTTTGACCTTAGTGCTTTGCTGGAATGTTGTTTATGTGTACTTGCAGAGTCTGGGGTGGGTAGAATCATTCTTTTGATTTTTGTATCTCTTATTTTCAAAAAATCCAAAAACATTTGCTTATCATCATGCATTGCATTTTGCATTTTGCATTGTACTTGCACTAGATCTAGATTTTCTTTGGAGTAATAGTTAGGACTTCATATAGGGAAATTTGCATTCAGAATTTGAAGAAGAAATTGTGCATTACACGTAGTACGCATACCCTGTTTTCATGGACATAATGCATTTGCATTGATTGTTAGGTGTGCATTTTACTTCTTGTTGCGTCATAACACCATGAGTTGCACGACCATATCCTATTTTTGAGTAATAAAGCCAACTAAAATCAATGCTAATTACAATGAATTACACTCTTTTCTTTTCTAGGGTGCAGCAACAAGCTTAGGTTTTAGGATCTTGGAATAGTTCATTGTAAGTCAATTCTCCAAGATCACTAAACGACAACAACTAGGTGTCTGTCCAGGGAGTGTGTGAAATCTTTGGTATAACCGGCGTTCTCAGGAAGCTCCTCTCAAAAGGGAGTCAAGCACTAGGCAGTGTGAGCAGTTGTTGATTGGGATAACCCCTGGTCGATAACTATGTAGCAGCGGCGATATAGCCAGGATTGTATTCGTATCTGGGGGCTCTTTAGGGAGTTTCGGGCTTTGCTACCCTGCCCATACGGTCAATCCCGCTTGCGACTGTCCGTCTGAGCGTTTATTATATTGAGGTGACCTCAGTGACCTTACTTAGGATATCGAGGGGGTACGTGTAGAGGTTACTCTGCATGTGTCCTAGCCAGGTTGGGTTTGGATAGCACAGTCGCTTTACGCGTTGAACTGAGGGCCACAATAATTGGTTTCGAACCTCCGCTTGTGGTGACAAGGGCCTCTCAAGCCTCTCCTAGGTGAGACATACTGGCCACATTCGGGAGCTCACTTATCCAGCCCTTGTTTTCTTGCTTTTGGATTTAGATTTTATAGTGATTGCTCTGTGCACACTAGTTGGCCTAGGGTTGACGTAAATAGAGAGTCTTTGCTATTTTTTGAGTCATTATGGATTCGGGTGCGGCTTCGCATCGTTCTCATCGTTTAGCAGGACTTCCGTCTTCTACTGATCCTCCTCCTTTGGGAGAGGGACCTAGATAGTCCAGGAGGACTATATCACACATTGATTCACACAGCATGGGAGATCATTCAGAGGATACATCTGAGCCACCTCCTCCCATTCACGTTGACGATGGGGAATTCACGCCTACTTATGACCCTTCACCCGACCTAACTGAGTTAGGACCTGTGATTTCGAAGATAGGAACCATGCATGATAGACCTAGTCACTCTCGGGTTGACCCCTCATTGACACAATACCGGTATGGAATGCCGAAAGACGCCGAAACTCACTTTGAACCTGCCAGTACTAGCTATGGTAGTTATGCTACGACTGGTTTTCCTATGCATGATTTGACATTTCATGTTGAATCCGATTTTGAGCCTAGCACTATGCCTAGGGGAAATCCCATGCCTTACCTTACAGAGAGGTTTGGGAGTACTAGTCACATTGCACCTTCCATCCCAGTGGTGGAAGCTCCATCTTATATACCTCCTAGGTCTAGAGTTAGTGATCCGATAGGGATACCAGGTCCCAGACGAGTGACGATAGGCACCAGTACATATCTTCTTACAGAGATTCCTTCATCCTCGCTTCCGATTTCTTCAAATGTAAACCCTCCACCTTACTCACGTGGTCCTTTGAGTTGGCACGTAGCTACGAGTCAGATCCGTACTGTGATTACTAGACCAATTGTGTCTCAAGCCTACATACCACCCGTGGTTTCGGGAGGTTATGTTCATGTTTCTAGAGGTCAGATTGCTACTTCCACGACATATATCCCTACTTCCAGTATGTATATTCCTACTTCTGGAATGTATATCCCTACCTATGGAGTGTCTCATGGGACATCGCAAGCAGTGACCTATGGACCCTATTATGGGACGCAGTATGGATAGGTCTCTTCACCTTACGGAGGCGGGTATTCACAACCTGCGTACTCTCCTAATTACAGCTTTGTAGCTCCTACTAGTCAAGGTCCACCTCATTATGGTACTTCCACGCCACCCTATACGGGTCATACAGGAGGAGGTCACTATGGCCAAGGTCATGGTGGTAATCAATCCTATATGAACCAGGGAGCGGTCCATAGACCTCATCATCCTAGGCTCCCTTTCCTCGCGACACTCAATCTACCTAACTTATCGAGACTTACGAACGATCCTGTGGCTCATGACCCGGCTTGGCCAGCTGTCCCTCCCAAGCTTCCTTCGGACATACCTAAGTTCGAAGGAAAACCAGGAGAAGATCCGAGTGAACACATTATGACATTCCACCTATGGTTCTCTTCCAATTCATTGCATCAGGACTCAGTCCATTTGAGACTATTTCAACGCACCCTTACAGGGCCTACGGCGAAATGGTATATAGAGTTACCTAGGGGTGCCTTTACTTTGTTCGACGACCTTGCGATGACTTTCCTTAATCACTTCCAGCTACCAGTGCGCTATGATGTTGGTGCTGAACTCTTGTCGACATTTCGGCAAGATAAAGCCACCCATATTTCTGATCATATTTAGGAGTGGCGTAGATGGAAGAGATTAATTAAAGCCTTTAAACCGCCAGAGTTCCTCCTTGAGTAGTTCCTCAAATCTTTACTGCCATATATAGCGAAGGATGTTTCCACATCCAGAGTGCAGAATGAGGAACAAGCCATCTTTAGGGCACAGGAACTAGACTTGATCTATGCTCAGTCTGGTTTGTTATATGAGATTATACCTAACGCTCCTCGTTCTAGTTTCGATCCCAAGGTCAAACCTAGACCACATGCCGACGGCATTGTGGGTAGTGCAAGTAAGAAACCTGCAGGTTCGGTTGTGAAACAAGTTTCTCAGTTGTCAATCAACCAATCTACCTCGGGACAAGCTACGGCTTCGTCTCAGCCTGCCCAAACAGAGAATGTACTTCCTGTGCAATCGTCCGACCAGAAGGGTAACCAGCAACCCGGACGGAATAGAAAAAAGGGTAAAAACAATAATAATAAAAAGGGTGGGAATAAGAATGAGAATGCCAATAATAATGACAAGAACGGTAAAAATGCTGGGGGGGACAAGCAGAATAAACGTAAGGTTAAGTTTCCTTGCAAGCTATGTAAGGACAATCACCTCAGTTACTTGTGCCCTAGAATGGATGAAGCTTCAAAGTTCATAGCACAGGGCCCAGCTGTGTTAACGAACCCTTTACCGCATAACCAGAATATGAACTTGAAGTCCCATGATCAATCTAGTGATGAAGATCCAGCTGAAACTAGTGGTCATGGGTGCATTAATATGGTCCGTGCCGCGAAAGTTATGATGCGTGCGAAATATTATACTTCGTCACAACCCAACCCAGGAAAAGAACCTGATCCACCAGGAACCCCTTTGCGCATTGAGAAACTTGTGGATAAACCTGAGGCTGCACCTCGTATTCCTAAGGGGGTACTTAAGCATTCGGGTCATAACCCAAATGCCCGAGCTGCCCAGAATTATTCAGTTGTCGAGGACTTGGGCCATACTCCTTGTGCGATGTCTGCATTGGAAGTGCTTCATAGTTGTCTGTCGCAAAGGAAGGATTTGCTTTCCGCTCTTGGTGTGAATGGTGATGATTCTTCCTCAGTGATCAAATTTGAAACCGCAGGACATCAGCCTTGCTTGCCCTACTATGTGTCCCTTTTGGTGCATGTAGAATGTCTTAATATGATCATCAAGTGCACTGTGATTGACGAGGGCGCTGCTGCTCCTGAGTTGTCAAAATCTACGACCATGTTAACTGCTTTTGATGGGAGATCGTTTAGGATGCACAGTATCCTTCCTTCCCTTAAAGTCTATTTGGGAGGGAAGACCGTTGCGATAGAGGTTGAGATGGTTGATGCACCCCTTGACTACAATCTCTTACTGGGAAGGAACTGGATGTATAGTATGCAAGCCGTTGTGTCTTCTGTGTTCCGCGTTGTATGCTTTCCTCATAATGGGAAGATTGTAACGATTGATCAAATGGCATTCAAGCATCCGCCTGTTACTGCATCTTCGGAAGCTTCGGTTCCGAAAGTTGAACATTCCTAGCCGGCAACTGGGAGTGTGGGTGTAGGCATGTATCCGTCCTTCATGGGAACCTTTAGTTGTCCTGCACCCATCCTCATGATAGGATCTAGTTTAGATGGTGCTTCAATGTCTACAAGATCAGTGCCTTTTCGCACAAGTCATATGGGAGATCCTTGGATTCTTCCTTCACCGAGTCCTTCGAGTGAGGCCATTGAGACGATCGTGTCGTTGCCTGCAGTCATGATAGCTTACCAAGCTAATCTCCAGTCTGTTGCAGAGCCTTGTTCTTCCTCTTCACGGACGGAGGAGGAAGACCCCTATGTGCTGCCGGCATGGGCAGTATAGTCTTCTCATGCCCACGACTGCCTTGATATGGTTTTCCCTTTAGATGAAGCGATTATTGAGGCTATGTCAGGAGTTGAGCCACCATGGGAGGAACTTCATCATAGATCATACTTCCTTCCAGAGCCTGACCTTTTGGAGCATGAGGATTATAGGGAGATTCTTAGTCATAAATTTGGTAGGCCCATGGTTCCATTAAGCTCTCCTGGTCAGATGGCTGATGGAAACATGGTGAACATATCGTCAACTATTCCTATCAACATTTCTCGCAATCCTGGTACAATTGAGAATGTCTACATTGGGGCAGATTGTTCCCAAGATGAGATTCGGGAATATACTGAGCTGTTCAAGGAATTCCGTGATATTTTTGCTTGGTCTTACGATGAGATGCCAGGGATTGACCCTTGAATTGTCAAACATGAGATTAAGACTTACCCCAACGCTAAGCCTTTTCAACAGCATTTACATGCGGTAAATCCTAGGAAAGCACCCACCATAAAGGTAGAGATAGAGAAGCTATTGAAATCTGGTTTCATCTATCCCATTCCCTTGACAGAGTGGGTTTCAAACCCCGTTCCGGTGGATAAGAAGTAGGCAGCAATCCGTATATGCACTGATTTTCGTGATTTAAATCGTGCCTGTCCTAAGGATAAATTCCCCACACTGTTTATAGATCAGATTTTGGATGAGTGTGCGGGTATCGAGGTGTTCTCCTTTATGGACGGCTTTTTCGGCTATAATCAGATTCAAATTAAACCCGAGGACCAACATAAGACCGCATTTATTTGTCCTTGGGGAACATTTGCGTATCAGAAAATGCCTTTCAGCCTTAAAAACGCCGGAGCTACGTTTCAGCGAGCGATGACCTTGATCTTCCACGATCTCAAGTCCATTATTGAAGTATTTTTGGATGACCTCGCTGCTCATTCTCGCATGAGGATGCATCATTCTTATCACTTGAGATTGGTGTTCGAAATATGTCGGCACTATGCTGTTAGATTAAACCCTCATAAGTGCATCTTTTGCGTGAAATCAGGTCATTTGTTAGGATTTATCATTTCGAAAAAGGGTATAAGATTCGACCCTTTGAAGGTTGAGGAAATACTTCAGTTGTCTCCCCCACGAAATATTTGTCATCTTCAGTGTTTACAAGGCATGGCAAACTTCCTACGAAGATTTGTTGTCAATTTTTCCAATTTGACTAGAGGTTTCATGCGTCTCTAGAAGAAGGATACTCCCTTTGAATGGGATGAGCGAGCCCAGGAGTCCTTCGATGCACTTAAGCGATCCCTAGCATCAGCCCCGGTGATTAGTCCTCCAGATTATAGCCGTGATTTCCTATTATATGTGGCCGTGTCTTTAGAGACGATTGGTATGGTGTTGGTTCAGGAGGATGAGGAGCTCCAGGAGCATGTCATATATTATCTGAGCCGAAACCTTATTGACGCAGAGATTCGGTATTCTCATGTCGAGAAGCTTGCCTTAGCTACCATACATGCAGTGCAGCATTTGAGACATTATATTCTCCTTCGCTAAACCTTGGTTGTTGCCCATGTCAATCCATTTCAATTCGTCCTCACACGTAGGATGATTGGGGGAAAATATAATAAATGGATTGTCATCCTGCAAGATTTTGATCTCGAATTTGTTTTGGAAAAATCAAAGAAATCTTTAATCTTTGCAGAGCTCATATCGGATTTTTTGAGCGAGGCTGAGGAGTTGGTATGTGAAGATACGTTCGTTGATGAACACATTTTCTTAATCTCAACGGCTGACCCATGGTACGGAGATATCATAGTATATCTGCAAACGCAGAGGACCCCTACTCACCTCTCGCGAGATGAACGACGATGATTATGTCATGTCTCCAAGAACTACCTCATAGTGGACAATACTTTGTACCACCGTGGAGTAGATTCCCTTTTACAATATTGTTTAACTCATGATGAGGCTGAGGTAGTGCTTAATGATTGCCACGGAGGGGCGTGTGGTGGTCATTTATCTGGGCTTTCTACAGCTCAAAAGATTTTGAGAGCGGGTTATTTTTGGCCGTCGATCTTCAAGGATTGTATTGAAGTGGTCAAGAGGTGCCACCCTTGCCAGGTGTTCACACGTAATATGCGGTCGAAGCCTGCCCCATTACACCCTATTATCACCACTAGTCCCTTCACCAAATGGGAGCTCGATTTTATGGATTGCAACCCAGCTTCGGCTGGGGGGAACCATCATATCATAGTGGCTGTTGATTACTTCACGAAATGGGATGAGGCAATGCCTACAGTAAAATCCGACGGTGAGACAGCCGCTCACTTCATATTCATCCAAATCATTTCTCGGTTCAGGATTCCGAGAGAGCTTGTCACTGACCATGGCTCGCACTTTCAGAACCGTATGATGGAAGAGTTGGCATCCAAGTTAGGGTATAAGCAAGAGCACTCCTCTTCTTACTATCCTCAAGTGAATGGACAGGTTGAAGCAGTGAATAAATCACTTAAGTCCATTCTCCAACGAACCATCGCACAAAGCAGGACGAATTGGCATATTATGTTATACCCTGCTTTGTGGGCATATCAAACCACGGTAAAGACTACCACTAGTTTTTCTCCATATCAGCTTGTGCATAGAGTGGAGTCGATATTTCCGGTTGAATGCGAGATTCCTTCATTGAAGTTAGCCGTGGAACTCTTACCAAACACTTCACCTTTGGAGGAGCGTTTGGTTCACCTTGAGAAACTCGATGAGCAGCGTAGAGATGCCTTGGTGACTCTAGAGGTTAATAAGCGTCGCGTAAAGGCCCAATATGATAAGTCTGTTTGTATGAGAGTGTTTAGTGAGGGAGACTTGGTACTTTTTTGGGATCAATTGAAAGAACCCTTGGGGGCAGGGAAGTTCAATCCTATGTGGCGTGGTCAAGCGTGTGTTAGAGAAGGGTGCGTACGAGTTAGTGGATTACGAAGAGACGGCCTTGGCGGAGCCTAGAAATGGGCTCTATCTCAAAAAATACTATGCTTGATATTTAGCCAAGGCTGCTTGTTGTATATTATTGTATAGATTTTTTGCATAGTTAGGTCTTGTTTATCGTGATCAGGTTTGTGATTAGTTTCCATTTCTTGTGGCAGATGTCAATGGAATCTTCCACCTACATAGGATTCGCGGATGGTGCAAGCCGTCACACTCAACACTCAGCCTCAACTGCTTGGGTGATTTATACTCCTATGGGTCATGTACTGTCTTCAGGAGGTGTATGTCTATGGCCATCTTCCAACAATGTTGCTGAATATAGTGCCATTATCGAGCTTCTACGGGATGCCATTTCGCATGGTGTTCTCTCTCTTGAGGTACGTCTTGATTCAGAGTTAGTAGTGTCACAGCTCAATGGTTTGTACCATGTTAGAGATCCGACGTTATTGCAGAGATTCTTACGTGTGAGATTCTTAGAAAGGCAATTTGAGAGTATAACATATATACACATTCCAAGAAATTATAATCAAATTGCTGACTCATATGCTAACCATGTGTTAGATTGGCATTTGTTTCATTCATCATAAATTAATCATAAACACAATTTTTACACATGTAAATAAATAAACCGATCACCATAAAACTTTTTTATATATCAAAAATGTGGTAATACATAGTGTCATAATACAAAATCGGGGCTTTGAAAGCCACCATCATATACACGGTAGTACAAAATAGATACACTCCCAGGTGTCTAGTCCTGTGGAGGTGGAGGAGGGTTGTGATCATGATATGTCACCATGGCTCTAGCTAGCCGCCGGAATAAACGCACCCATGCATGTGGTACACCCACCACCTGTCTCTGCATAGCCTCAGGCAAGTCCTCGACTTGCACCATGGGAACCTTGTGAGTAAGTCGTACGAAGTTGGTATGGATGGTTTGGAGCGTTCGCTCCGCATCCACACTGGTGATATCGTCTCCTCTTCCCCTCCGTCTATGATGTGGGAAGCCCTCTGGTCGTCGTGGTCCCACATCTGCACATGAATGGTAGATGTCATTATGTATTGTCACCCAAAACCATGTCTTTTTTATTCTATTAATCAAGAAAACACAAAAAAAAATTAAATAATTCAAAATTTTTTAAAAAGAGTAAGGGTCGAGATTCGTTACCTATGTCTCCATATGCTGATCCTGGTGGTAATGGCATGTACGGATCTCCCCGGAAATCTATCCCTGCATAAGGGTAGTCATCTATGGCAACAATCTATCGTCGCCACCATGGAAAAAAGTCTGTTGGATAAGGGTTGGCCACCCTACCACCCCCCAGTCTGTGCATCATGTCTGCCCAATTTCGTTGGGCCGGATCTTGAACCTCGTGGAGAGGAACATCCACTCTAGGGCTCAATCCTGGAATACACTCGAAGAAAAACGTGCTCAAAATGCTGTTGAACCCGAAGTTCCATATCCTACCTGCCTTGCACTCACTAAGCTGATGTTTCATGTTGCTCAGTAGTGAAGTACTCCAGTCGTAGATGGTCAGTGTCATACACTCCACCGCATAGAACATCAATGGCCGAGAGGCCTGATGGAGTGATGCTAAGCCTGCTATCCTGCCCAGCGTCAGTACTATGGCCTTTAGGCCCAGCACCTGTATAGTGTTGGTGGGAACTTGGCTCCCCACCTTCTCAGTCTCTGGGTAGCAGTACAAAGCTATGTACTCATCGATAGTAAGCCCATGACCTGGCCCTCCTCAGGCACGAAGGTTCACCATCTACCCTCGTCTAGATAGACCTATGATAAAGTAGATATCCTCCACCTCAATGGTGAGGGACATGCCATCTATCTGGAAGGACTCTGAGTCTGGATCCCAATAATCTACCAGCATCTGTAGCAGTCCTGGTTTGGCCCTCAAGCCACCTAGGAACCAAAACTTGTAGAGTCTGCATCTTCTTAGAGCTTCTTGAGCCATTCTGTCAGCCCTTACTGCTTCCTCTACTTCACCATGCTCGCGTTCTCGCCACTCTAGCACCATCCTACATGAGAAATTGACCAAATGTCCATTAGATTCTTGTAAATCCTTTTGCACGGCGTCATACGCAGCTGTTTTGCAAATAGTCGCGTATGTACGTGGTTTCCAGCCCCTTTTCCGTGTATAGCCAGCCCTATATGGGGAAAAAGCTTCGATACCCGCATGGGCCGTAGCGCTCATGTAGAATTGGCCTTAATAAACTCATTTGACCATGAAAACTTGTAAAAATTATATTGAAATGCAAGCAGAGAACATGAGTAAATACCTGGAAGAAATGGTTGTGAATTCCGCCGGTTGGATCTCCTGGAATTTGCAGTTGAAAATTAGAGCTCCAATGGGTAAAAGTTTCAAATGATTTCTATTTTTTACTATTTATAGAAAAATTTTCAAATATTTGAAAATTTTTACCCCCTTTCCTATAGTTTTGACCATTTCTAACCATTTTGGACCGTTTCTGACCTAATTTGTGATGTAGAAGACCATTTTCAGCACCGTTTCAGCCTATGGATTGACCCGTTCGTACTGGTCTCAGGTATAACGTCTACACTGGCATATAGGTTAGGTTCACCACCATTTGCATTGTGCATGACCTTATGACCATGTCATTATATACTTAGGTACGAACCTACTCTATTATGTCACGGAACCTTATTGCTGCTATAGAAGTGGCATGATATGAGTGGTAGAGCCTCACCTTACATGGGTACCCTAGTTAGCACCTTATTTTCATTTGATGCCCATGCCGATGTTTCCCCCTTTAGGGTGTGGGAGTCCGTTGTATAGTATTTCCATGACATTTAGCAAGAGCCTCATACTCCTCTTGATCTTATGCTGGCCATGATCCCCCAGACTCCCTTGTATCAAGTTGTGGATGCATTATCATAAGCTTTTCTTTATGCCGGCTCCCCTGACATTGCATTTCAGCCATATAGCCCGAGCTTGTCTCATGTCTAGCCATGCAGAGCCTTTCTTTATATCCTTTGCAGCTTGATTCCCTTTTTACCGGGAGGGGATTTTCCCCCGAGTGTCGATATCATACACATGTATCCTTGCATTGAGCATAGGTATGTTCCACTGCTTGGAACTAGTTTGTTTTCCCTCATGACACTCGTCTCCTCCTAGTTTGTAACTATAAAGCTAGTTTATTCTTTTTTCAAGCTTTTCAAATAACTGAAAAAGACCAAAAAAATCAAAAAACCAAAAAGCCGGACAAGAAAGGATATTATCTTTGGCAGCTATCGAGTCGTGTCGCCTTCGAACAGAGCACTGTATATCACATCCATTGGTTGGGATATAGTTTGACTTTAGGAGCTGTACTCGTTTATTTGAGTTTTATCTCCACCGACTGGTTATGCTTCCAGACCCTATGGAGCCTCTATTGATGCCTCCTGCATCATAGAGATGTCCCAGTTTGTATATTGAGTCTATGCTACCTTCATTCAGTCACCATACACCGTTATGCTCTTGTTCGAAGGAAGTTGAAACCTGAGTTGGCCATTCCTCAGTTATCTTGACTTTGCATGTCGGCCATTCCCGATACAGTTACTGGTTCGTGAAACTTATGATCGAGTCCTTCCACATTATACAGCCTTGCTAAGTACCTCGTGTTGGATGATGGGGGATTCCCTAATGCCCTCCTTCCAACGGATTTCATCCCATCGACTTCAGATCATTTATTCTGGGATTGGAGTCTAGAGTCATTTTGAGTGCCTTGAGACTTGCAGTCATCAGTGGCAGGTTCTCTCGCCATCGACAGTTTTGGGAATACATCAATGTCCCCTGATCGATGGATTCTCTCAAGTGTTTGACCTCAACACATTTATTCACACTTGTTAGTTTGCACTCTAGTACCTTGATTCCCATTTTCATTATTGGTGGGTGGTCTCGTGTCTGTTAACGGTATACAGCAATGAATGGTAATCAGACGATGGACTACTATGTTTGACCTCGACACGTCTATTCGCATAGTAGGACATGTACTCATAGCGGTGTGTGTAGAAGACCTTCCAGATTGGTGGCATCCACTATATGCTACCTCCTTGATCGTTCCAGTGTTCATGAGATTTCAGCTCTCGGGACTTGTTCCAGTATGTGTCAGACATTTCCAGCCACTATGGAGATCTTGATCTATTATATATCTTCAGCCTTTGTGGAGATCATGGTCATTTGTATATCTTCATCATGGAGATTCTGATCTATGTATATTTTATGTGGCGATGACCACATATGTGTTATCATGTTTCATTCCTATTCATGGCCATTGTACTCTTATGTATCTGGGACTGCTATATGTATTTGCAGATATATGCAGAGTTGTATTATTGTACTATGCTGATTAGGTGGCTGGTCTTCCATTTGGGTACCTTCATCACTTCACTTCTGGGATGGACTTATAATGTATTTCGGCCATCGTATAACCCCTTTGATCTCATACATTAGGGGGCATCTGTTATAGCGGATTTCACCACACTAGGTGAATCGCACATTGTATGGCCTTCCCCTGTCCCGCTGCAGACTTATTAGACCCTATGGACCACTTTTTGTCTTTTGATGTATCCTTGACCATCCCTAAAAACATAAGAAAAGTGATATATGCGGCTTTTCCCCCGATAACCGCGTACATACACGGATATTCCCTCTATAGTCGCGTACATCAGGATGTGTACATAATCAAAATCCTTTTGGAGCGTTCGTTGACTTGGATCCGACTCATATGATTCCTAGCCTTCCATATGCCTTGAGATCGCATGGATTCAACCTTTCAGTATCCCTTTGAAAAGCTATATAAGGAACCCATTGAGACATTGAAAGCATAAGAGAGAATTGAGAGTAACGAAACTATAGTCCATTGTTGCCAGAACTTATGCTTGAGTCTGCATCCCTTTGTCCCTTGGAGCATTGTTGTGTTCTTCCCAAGCTTGCCTTTTGCTAGTGAGCTTGCTATCTGAGTGATGGAGGATTGAGGTGGTGGAGGCCCAAGTGGGGGATTCAGTTTCTCCGGTTCGCAGACGTGCTGTCAGAGGTTGTCACTTGTAATCTCTAATTCATATTAATAGAAATATATTTTCCTGTCCAGTAATGTGTATTTGAATGAATATTGTATCCATTGGAATATGTCAAATACTTATACATTATTGATTATATATGCTAGAATAGATCTAACACCATGAAATATAGTATGCTTGTATTGTTTACTTATTGTTGAGGAAGTATTACATCAATTCAAGCTGAAGATTGGAAAGCTCAATGGGGATCTACTTCAACTGTCTGGAATAAGGTACGAGGTTCGATCCTTTAGTGTTAGATGTTCTTATTTCTATTGTATATTGGGAAAGATTGATTTCTGGAGTCTAGCTGTCTGTTGTGGTACCCCAAGCCATAGGAATTTCTCTCCGTAACAGGAACCATCATCCTAGAAGCACATGTGGCTATAACTAACTCCATAAGGATAGAGTTCTCTTCTAACAAACTCTCTAGCACATCACCCAAATTGTAACAACCTTCCACATTTGTGAGCGAGATGAGGAGTTAACCAAATTTCATAACAACCTTTGAAAAAGGAAATCATATAATAATATTCAAGTGAAAGAGGTTACCTTGAAAAATGCGCAAAACCAACATCTTTGACCAAGCCAATAACTAATTTGATGAGTGTGCCCTTTATTTATTTATTTTAACCATGTGAATTAGTAACTCATTGAGATTACCTAGAAAAGGCCTAATTTCAAATCCGCTGGCTTCAACTATAACCCAAAAGTATATACAGTAGCCTACAAACTATAGTGCACCCTTGTTATATGTGGCATGCTTTACCAACAATAGGAGTGTGCCTTTCAAGAGAGAGAGAGAGAGTCCACACGTGTGGGTCTAACCAACTTCTAATCAATAACATAGCACACTATACAAAGTGAAAAACTTATCACATGTGAACCAAGGTATAATGAGTCAAATAACCTTTGAATAAACCTTGAAGCATGTGCATGCTAACCACCTTGACCAAGCCAATAATATCTGAGTAGAGTGTGCCCTAGGGAACGATGCCAAGGAAGTTATATCCATGTGCAAGATAAAAACCTCATCGTAAAGGACATTTATTGGGATGATACCATGCTTTTTAACTTCCATATATAAATTTTATAAATTTTATTTTCCAAACAACATGTCATTTCACTTCAAACCATCGAGACAAGGAGGTGTGCCTTAGGGATGTGTGTTTACCTTCCAAGCCATAAAAAATATTTTAGTGTATGTTTTCCTCAACATATATGCCAAGAGAGAGGGAACTCCACAGAAAATGATAGTATGTCTTGCAATAATCATCATTTAAATGTGAAAAGTGTCAAACGAGCTAGGCCACTCTCACACTAAATCTTCCATTTGGTCAAACCAAAGTGAAATAACCCAAAATTACCCTCATCATGTGTGAACAAGGTTAGGGATCCATCAAGGGGTAATACCATGTCATTAGAAGGTGGTACATGTATTAATACAACCCAAAACACCTAGGGTGCTCATATTAGAGGCCTCCAACCATATGAAATACATTAATAATTGTTACAAATAGAAATTACTATGGCTTGGGGTACCACAACAGACAGCTTAACTCCAAAAATCAATCATTTCCTCTATGCAAAAGAAACTAAACAACTAACACTAAAGTATCTCGATTCGTACCTTATTCCAGACGGTTGGTGTAGATCCCCGTTGAGCTTTCCAACTTCAGCTTGAATTGATGAATTGCTTCCTCAAAATTCAATAAACAAGACAAGCATACTATATATAATTGTGTTAGCTCTACTCTAGCATATATAATCAATAACATATAAGCATTTGAAATCATCCATGGATAAAATATTCATTCAAATACACATTATTGGACAGGAAAAGCTATTTCTATTGATATAAAATTAGAGATTACAATGAATACAACCTCTGTCGGCACGTCTGTGAATCGGAGAAATCAAGTCCCCCACTTGGGCCTCCACCACTTCAATCCTCCATCTCTCGATAGCAAGCTCATAAGAAAAAGATAAGCTTGGGAAGAACACAAAAGTGCTCCAAGGGACAAAGGGGATTCAAACTCAAGCACAAGTTCCAGCAACAATGGACTATAGTTCTCTTGCTCTTAATTTCTCATATGCCTTCAATGTATCCAAAGGGTTCCTTATATAGCTCATCAATGGGGTAATGAAAGGTCGAATTCAAGTGATCTCAAGTCATATGGAAGGCCAGGAGACAAGTGAGCTAGATCCACATCAAGAAAAACTCCAAAAGAATTTGGATTTTTGCACACATCCCGATGTACACGGTTTTAGAGGTCAAACCCGCGTAGATACGTGATAAAGGGTTTAAAAGTTGCGTATGGAAATTTAAGCATGTTTTTAGGGATGGTCTAGGAAACATCAAAGGAACAAAAATGGTCCATGGGGTCTAAGGAGTCTGCATAGGGACAAGGAATGCCATAAAAGTGTGATTCACCATGTGTGGTAAAATCAGCTATAACAATAATTGTGTTGGAACATTGTAAAAGGAGTCAAAGTGCTAAGGTGTTCCACCTCAATGAATATTTATCACAATAAAACCTCAGAAACCATAGAAAAACTCATTCTAATTCATCATCACACACATGAATAAATTATGAACACTTAAAACTTAGGTACGCCCTAAGTTGATGGAGTCCCACTCAATAAAATGCACTAAGTGTAAAATAATATAATCAAAACTAAGCAACATATCATTTTAAACATGTGAATACCACCAAAAAGGAGTGTGCATTACACCATCAAATGTTAAACCATGCTATATCATCCACTAGACCACCATTAGAGAATCTCATCCCACACACAATGACATTAATCATACATAGGTTAGCATCATCTCTAAGCAAAAACTCAAATGCACCCCCTATCCATCAAAATTTAGCAATGTGATCTTGCAAGCTTGATCACTCTAACAAAAAAATACAAGTGTTGTGATACAAATCACAAGTGCAAGCCTTATGCAACATTAAAGGTAACACAACCAATTCACTCTACAATTGTTATAGCTGATTTCACCACTCCAGGTGAATCACACTTTGTATGGCCTTCCCCTGTCCTGCTGCAGACCCCATGGACCATTTTTTGTCCTTTGATGTTTCCTTGACCATCCCTAAAAACATGTGAAAAATGATACACGCGACTTTTAAACCTATAAGCGCGTATATACGCGGGTTTGACCACTAAAACCGCGTACATCGGGATGTGTACTAAATCCAAATCCTCTTGGAGTTTTCCTTGACATGGATCTGACTCACTTGACTCTTGGCCTTCCCTATGCCTTGGGATCGCTCAGATTCAACCTTTCATTACCCCTTTGAAAATCTATATAAGGAACCCCTTGGTACATTGAAGGCATAAGAGAGAATTAAGAGCAAAGAAACTATAGTCCATTGTTGCCGGAACTTATGCTTGAGTCTGCATCCCTTTGTCCCTTGGAGCACTTTTGTGTTCTTCCCAAGCTTGCCTTTTTCTTGTGAGCTTGCTATCGAGAGATGGAGGATTGAAGTGGTGGAGGCCCAAGTGGGGGATTCAGTTTCTCCGGTTTGCAGTCGTGCCGACAGAGGTTATATCTTGTAATCTCTGATTTATATTAATAGAAATATCTTTTCCTATCCAATAATGTGTGTTTGAATGAATATTTTATCCATTGGATTATGTCAAATGCTTATACATTATTGATTATATATGCTAGAATATATCTAACACCATGATATATAGAATGCTTGTATTGTTTACTTGTTGTTGAGGAAGTAATCTATCAATTCAAGCTGAAGTTGGAAAGCTCAACGGGGATCTACGTCAACCGTCCGGAATAAGGTACGAGGTCTGATCCTTTAGTGTTAGACATTTAATTTCTATTGCATATTGAAAATGATTGATTTCTCGAGTCAAGCTGTTTGTTGTGGTACCCCAAGCCATAGGAATTTCTCCCTGTAATAGAATTGGCGACTCCGCTGGGGAGTTCCTAGTAGTTGTCCTTTGGGGGTTATTTTATCGGCATTCAATGAATTTGAATTGCTCTCTCTCTTGTTTCTGTGTCGGGTCTGGGGGCATGTTTACCTGGTAGTGTCTGATTGGTGTGAATTTTGTCTCGGCCTGTCTGTTTTCCTTGATTTTATGCACCTTTCTTCCTGTACGCGAGTTTTTAACTCACAGTCGTGTATACATGCGGGTTTCTCTTCGATTTCCGCGTATACACGCGGGCTTACTGCGAACAGTCACATATGCCATTACTTTTTCCTTTTTGGGGAAGTTAAATGGTTGCTGGGTGAAGCTTGATGTTTGCTGAGTCTCCTTTGGCACTGCCTGAGTCTATTTTTACCTCTGTTCCTGACCAGAAACATTTTTTTTTGGCTAAATTTTTTCTTTTTAAGAAGGTTCTTGTCATGGCATTTTTTATTTTTTGTTTGAGATTAGTGCATTAGAGTTATTTTACCTTATTGCTTTGCTTGAGTGTTGTTTGTGTGTGCTTGTAGAGTCTAGGGGTTGTAGAATCATTCTTTTGCTTTTTGCATCTCATTTTATTTCAAAAAATCCAAAAACATTTGCTTATCATCATGCATTGCATTTTGCATTTTGCATTGTACTTGCACTAGATTTGCTTTGGAGTATTAATTAGGATTTCATATAGGAAAGCTTGCATTCATCATTTGAAGAAAAAATGTGCATTTCATGTAGTAGCATACCCTGTTTTCATGGACACAATGCATTTGCATTGATTGTTAGGTGTACATTTTATTTCATGTTGTGTCATAACACCATTAGTTGCACGACCATATCTCTCTTTTGAGTAATAAATCCAATTAAAATCAACGCTAAATTAAAATGAACTACACTCTTTTCTTTTATAAGGTGCACCAACAAGCTTAGGTTTTAGGATCTTGGAATAGTTCATTGTAAGTAAATTCTCCAAGATCACTAAACAACATGTATGTGTCTGTCCAGGTGAGTGTGTGAAATCCTTGGTATAACCAGTGTTTCTCAGGATCCTCCTCTCAAAAGGGAGTTAAGCACGAGGCAGTGTGAGCGGTTATTGATTGGGATAACCCCTAGTCATAACTGAGTAGCACCGAAGATATTTCCAGGATTGTATTCGTATCTGGGGGCTCTTTTGATAATTTTGGGCTTTGCTACCCTTCCCATACGGTCAATCCCGCCTGCGACTATCTGCCTAAGCATTGATTATATTGAGGTGACCTTAGTGGCCTTACCTAGGATATTGAGGGGGTACTTTGCAGGGGTTAATCTGTGGGTGTCCCGGCCAGGTTGGGGTTGGACAACACAGTAGCTTTATGCGTTGAAGTTGAGGGCCACAATAATTGGTTACGTACCTCCGCTTGTTGTGTATGGGAGTCTCAAGCCTCTCCTAGGCGAGACATACCTGCTTCATTCGAGAGCTCACTTATCCAGCCCTTGTTTGCTTGCATTTGGCTTTAGATTTTATTAGTGATTGCTTTGTGCACGATAGTTGGCTTAGGGTTTACGTAAATAGAGAGTATTTTCTATTTTTTTGAGTCATTGTGGAGTCGAGTGCGGCTCCTCGTCGTTCTCGTCATTTAGCAGGACTTCTGCCTTCTACTTCTCCTCCTCCTTTGGGAGAGAGACCTAGACAGTCCAGGCGGACTATTTCACACATTGATTCACACACCATGGGAGACCATTTAAAAGGTATTCCTGAACCACCTTCTTCCATTCGTGTAGACGATGGGGAGTTTACTCCTACTTACAATCCTTCACCCGACTTGGCTGAGTTAGTTCCTATGATTTCTAAGATAGGAACCATGCACGATAGACCTACTCACTCTAGCGTTGATTCCCCATGGACGCATTATCGGTATGGAATGCCGGAGGACGCTAAGACTCATTTTGAACCCGCCAGCACTAGCTATGGTAGTTATGGTATGTCTGGTTTTCCTACACATGATTTGGTATTTCATGTGGAATATGACTTCGATCCTAACACTATGCCTGGGGGCACTCTCATTCCTTACCATGCAGAGAGGTTTGGGAGCACTAGTCACATTGCACCTTCCATCCTAGTGGTGGAAGTTACATCACATATCCCTCCTAGGTCTAGGGTTAATGATCCTATTAGGATACCAGATCTGAGATGAGTGACTATAGGGAATAGTACGTACTTGATCACTCAGATCTCTTCATCCTCGGTCCCTAGTTCTTCAAATGTTCACCCTCCACCTTATTCACGTGGTCCTTCGAGTCGGCACATGGCTACGAGTCAGGTCCGTACTGCGGTTACTAGACCGATTGTGTCTCAAGTTTACATACTACCCGTTGCTTCGGCAGGTTATGTTCATGCTTCTAGAGGTCATGTTACTACTTCCAAGGCATATATCCCTACTTCCGGCATGTATATTCCTACTTTCGGAGTGTATCTTCCTACCTACAGAGTGTCTCATGGGACATCGCATGCGATGACTTATGGACCTTATCACGGGACACAGTATGGACAGGTTTCTTCACCTTATGGGGGCAGGTATCAACAACCTGCTTACTCTCCTAATTATGGCTTTGTAGCCAGGGATGATTTTAAGGAACCATACTTATTTAAAAATGTATAAATGTTGGCGAATATTACCAATTCTTAAAACGACAACTATAAAATGATTGGCAATATTTTTCAAAAAATATTTTAATTTCCAAGGATTTTATATCGTTTATATAATAATTTGGAGATTTTTAGGGTGAAAAAATTTTACCCCATCAAAATTGGGCGAAACAAGGCTTCAAAAAATGCAAAATGGCGAATCTTTTTTGGGAGAAAAACATGGAAAAATAGCCCACTGGGATAAAATTCGCCCCTAAAATTATCCCTATTTGTAGCTCCTACTAGTCAAGGTCCACCACACTACGGTCTTTGCACGCCACCCTATATAGGTCATATGGGAGGAGGGAACTATGGCCAAGGCCATGGTGGTAATCAGACTTATATGAATCAAGGAGCGATCCATTGACCTCATCATCCTAGGCTCCCTTTCCTCGCGACGCTCAATCTTCCTGATTTGTTGAGATTGACAAACGATCCTATGGCTCATGACCCGGCTTGGTCGGCTGTCCCTACCAAGCTTCCTTCGGACATACCTAAGTTCGAGAGCAAACCGCGAGAGGATCTGAGTGAACACGTTACTATGTTTCACCTATGGTTCTCTTCAAATTCCTTACATCAGGACTCAATCCGTTTGAGACTATTTCAATGCACCCTTACAGGGCCTGCTGCGAAATGGTATACAGAGTTACCTAGGGGAGCTTTCGCTTTGTTCAACGACCTTGCGATGACTTTTCTTAATCACTTCTAGCTACCAGTACATTATGACGTTGGTACTAAACTCTTGTCGACATTTCGGCAAGATAAAACTACACATATCTCTGATCACATTCAAGAGTGGCATAGATGGAAGAGGTTAATTAAAGCCTTTATACCGCCAGAGTTCCTTATCGAGTGGTTCCTCAAGTCGTTATTTCCATATATAGCGAATAATGTTTCTACATCCGGAGTGCGGAATGAGGAACAAGTGATTTTTAGGGCACAGGAACTGGACTTGATCTATGCTCAATCCGGTTTGTTATATGAGATTATTCCCAATGCTCCGCATTCCATTTTCAACCCCAAAGTCAAACCTGGACCACATGCCAATGGAATTGTGGGTTGTGCAAGTGCGAAATTTGCATATTCAGTTGCAAAAAAAGTTAGTCAATTGTCAATCAACCAATCTGCTTCTGGACAAGCTACGGCTTCGTCTCAACCCACCCAAATGGCGAGTGTACTTTATGTGCAATTGTCGAACCAGAAGGGTAACCAGCAGCCCGGAAGGAATAGAAAAAAGGGTAAAAATAATCGTAAGGGTGGGAATAAGAATGAGAATGCTAATAGTAATGACAAGAACGACCAAAATGCTGGGGGGGACAAGCAAGCTAAACGTAAGGTTAAGTTCTCTTGCAAGTTATGTAAGGACGATCACCTCACTTACTTGTGCCCTCGTATTGAGGAAGCTTCAAGATTCTTGGCACAGGGCCCAGCTGTGCTAACTAACCCTTTACCGCACAATCAAAATATGAACTCGAAGTCATATGACCAGTCTGGTGGTGATCAAGATCCGTCAGAGACTAGTGTTCGTGGTTGCATTAACATGGTCCGTGCTGCAAAAGTTGTGACCCGTACAAAATATTATGGTTCGTCACAACCTAGCCCAGGCAAAGAACCTGATCCACTAGGGTCCACTTTGCGTATTGAGAAACCTATGGATAAACCTGAGACTGCACCTCGCATTCCCAAGGGATTCCTTAAGCGTTCAGGGCATAATCCAAATGCCCGAGCCCCCCAGAACTATTCAGTTGTCGAGGATTTAGGCCACACTCCTTGTGTGATGTCTGCATTGGAAGTACTTCAGAGTTTTCCTTCGGAAAGGAAGGTGCTGATTTCTGACCTTGGTGTGAACGATGATGATTCTTCCTCTGTGATCAAATTTGAAACCGCAGGACTTCATCCTCTCTTGCCCTACTATGTGTCTCTTTTGATTCACGTAAAATGTCTTAATATGATCGTCAAGCGCACTGTGATTGACGAGGGTGCTGCTGCTTCTGTGATGTCTTTATCCTGCTGGAAGGGTCTGGGTTCCCCTGAGCTGTCTAAATCAGCAACCATGTTAACTGCGTTCTATGGGAGATCTTTTAGGCCACACAGCATCCTTCCTTCCCTTAAAGTCCATTTGGGAGGGAAAACCATTGTGATAGAGGTCAAGGTGGTTGATGTGCCCCTTGACTACAATCTCTTGTTGGGTAGGAACTGGATGTATAGTATGCAAGTCGTTGCTTCTTCCCTGTTCCGCGTTGTATGCTTTCCACATAACGGGAAGATCGTAACGATTGATCAAATGACGTTCAAGAATCCGTTTGTTACCGCATCTTCGAGAGCTTCGATCCCGATCGTTGAACATTCTCAGCCGGCAACTGGGAGTGTGGGTGTAGGCATGTTTCCATCCCTCATGGGAAGCTTTATTTGTCCTGCACCGATCCTTATGATAGGATCTAGTTTCGATGAGGCTTCGAAATCTGCAAGATCGGTGTCTTTTCACACGAATCATATGGAAGATCCTTGGATTCTTCCTACACCAAGTACTTCAAGTGAGCCCGTCGTGACGGACGTGCCGTTTCCTGCAACTATGATAGCTTATCAAGCTAATCTAAAATCTATTGCAGAGCCTAGTCCTTCCTCTTCGCGGACGGAGGAGGAGGACCCTTATGTGCTGCCGCCATGGGCAGTACAATATTCTCACGCACATGACTGCCTTGATATGGCTTTCCCTTCAGATGAAGCGATTATCAAGGCTATGTCAGGAGTTGAGCCACCATGGGAGGAACTCGATCATAGATTGTACTTTCTTCTAGAGCTTGATCATTTGGAGTGTGAGGATTTTAGGGCGGTTCTTAGTCAGAGAGTTGGTAGCCCTATGGTTCCATTAAGCTCTCCTAGTCCGATGGCTGATGGAAACATGGCAAACATATCTTCAACGATTCCTATCAACATCTCTCGCAATCCTAGCACGATAAAGAATGTCTATATTGGGGCAGAATGTTCCCATGTTGAGATTCTAGAATACACTGAGCTACTTAAGGAATTCCATGATATTTTTGCTTGGTCTTACGATGAGATGCTAGGTATTGAACCTCGTATTGTCGAGCACGAAATTAAGACTTACCCCAACGCTAAACCTGTTCGACAACACTTACGTGCGGTGAATCCTAGGAAAGCACCCACGTTTAAGGTAGAGATAGAGAAGTTATTGAAGGTCGGTTTCATCTATCCCATTCCCTTGACGGAGTGGGTTTCAAACCCTGTTCCGGTGGATAAGAAGTAGGAAGCGATCCGCATATGTACTGATTTCCATGATTTGAATCGAGCCTGTCCTAAGGAAAATTTCCCCACACCATTTATTGATCATATTTTGGATGAGTATGCGGGTAGCGAGGTGTCCTCCTTTATGGATGGATTTTTCGGATATAATCAGATACAGATTAAACCTGAGAACCAACATAAGACTGCATTTATTTGTCCTTGGGGAACGTTTGCATATCGAAAAATGTCTTTCGGCCTTAAAAACGCTGGAGCTACATTTCAGCGGGCGATGACCTTGATCTTCCACGATCTCAAGTCAATTATCGAGGTATTTTTGGATGACCTCACTGCTCATTCTCGTATGAGAATGCGTCATCCCTATCACTTGAGATTAGTATTCGAAAGATGCCGACACTATTTGGTTAGATTAAATCCTCATAAGTGCATATTTTTTGTGAAGTCAGGTCGTTTGTTAGGATTCATCGTTTCTAAAGAGGGTATAAGAGTCGACCCTTTGAAGGTAGAGGCAATACTTCAGTTGTATCCCTCGAAGAATATTCGTCATCTTCAGTGTTTGCAAGGCATGGAAAACTTCTTACGAAGATTTGTTGTCAACTTTGCCAATTTGACTAGAGGCTTCATATGTCTCTTGAAGAAGGACACCCCCTTTTATTGGGATGAGCGAGCCCAGGAGTCCTTCGATGCACTTAAGCGAGCCCTAGCATCGGCCCCGGTGATTAGTCCCCCGGACTATAGCCGTGATTTTCTATTATATGTGGCCGCATCATTAGAGACGATTGGTATGGTTTTGGTTCAAGAGGATGAGGATCTCCAAGAGCATGTCATATATTATTTGAGCCGGAACCTTATTGACGCAGAGATTCATTATTCTCATGTCGAAAAGCTTTCTTTCGCTACCGTACATGCGGTTCAGTGGTTGAGACATTATATTCTCCTTCACCAGACCTTGGTTGTAGCCCATGTCAATCCATTTCAATTTGTCTTCACCAGAAGAATGATTGGGGGGAAATATAATAAATGGATTGTCATTCTGCAAGAATTCAATCTCGAGTTTGTATCGGAAAAATCGAAGAAGTCTTTAATTTTTGCAAAGCTTATATCAGATTTCTCGAGCGAGGCCAAGGAGTTGGTTTGTGAAGATACGTTTGTTGATGAACACATATTCTTAATCTCAACGTTAGACCCATGGTATGGGGATATCATAATATATTTACAAACACTGAAGACCCCTACTCACCTCTCGCGAGATGAACAACGACGATTGCGTCATGTCTATAAGAACTACCTCATAGTGGATAACACTTTGTACCGCCGTGGGGTAGATTCCATTTTACGACATTTTTTAACTCATGAAGAGGCCGAGGTAGTGCTGAATGATTGCCATGGAGGGGCATGTGGTGGTCATTTATCTGGGCTTTCTACAACTCAAAATATTTTAAGAGTGGGTTATTTCTGGTCGTTGATCTTTAAGGATTGTGTTGATGCGGTCAAGAGGTCATTGTCAGGTGTTCACATGTAATATGCGCTCGAAACCTGCCCCGTTACATTCCATTATCACCGCTGGTCCCTTCACTAAGTGGGGGCTCAATTTTATGGATTGCAACCTAGCTTCGACTGGGGGGCACCATCATATTATAGTTGCTGTTAATTACTTCACGAAATGGGCTGAGGCTACGCCTACAGTAAAATCTGACTGTGAGATAGCCATCCACTTTGTATTCAACCAAATTATTACTCGGTTCGGGATTCCGAAAGAGCTTGTCACTGACCATGGCTCACACTTTCAGAACCGTATGATGGAAGAGTTGGCGTCGAAGTTAGGGTATAAGCAAGAGCATTCCTCTTCTTACTACCCTCAAGTGAATGGACAAGTAGAGGCAATGAATAAATCACTCAAATCCATTCTCCAATGAACCATTGCGCAAAGCAAGAACAATTGGCACATCATGTTATATCCTGCTTTGTGGGCATATCGAACCGATGTTAAGAATTCCACTGGTTTTTCTCCATATCAACTTGTACATGGAGTGGAGTCGATATTGCCGGTTGAATGTGAGATTCCTTCTTTGAAGCTAGCTGTAGAACTCTTACCGGAGACTTCCCCATTGGAGGAGCATTTGGTTCACCTTGAGCAACTAGATGAGCAGCGTCGGGATGCCTTGGTGGCTCTAGAAGTCAATAAAAGTTGCGTAAAGGCCCAATACGACATGTTTGTTCGTCCAAGAGCGTTTAGCAAAGGAGACTTGGTCCTTTTGTGGGATCAACCGAAAGAACCCTTGGGGGCAAGGAAATTTAATCCTATGTGACATGGTCCTTATGTGGTCAAGCGTGTGTTAGAGAAGGGTGCGTATGAGCTAATGGATTACGAAGGAACGGCATTGGCGGAGCCTAGAAATGGGCTCTATCTTAAGAAATACTATGCATGATCTTCAGCCAAGGCTGCTTATTGTATATTATTGTACAGTTTTGCATAGTTAGGTCTTTTTCTTATTGTGATCAGGGTTGTGATTAGTTTCCGTTTCTTTTGGCAGATGTCAATGGAATATTCCACCTACATAGGATTCGCGGATGGTGCAAGTCGTCACACTCAACACTCAGCCTCTGCTGCTTGGGTGATTTATACTCCTATGGGTCAGGTACTGTCTTCAGGAGGCGTATGTCTACGGCCATCTTCCAACAATGTTGTTGAATACAGCGCCGTTATCGAGCTCCTATGGGATGCCATTTCAAATGGCGTTCTCTCTCTTGAGGTACATCTTAATTCGGAGTTAGTAGTGTCACAGCTCAATGGTTTGTACCATGTTAGAGATCCGACATTAGTGAGAAGATTCTTAAGTGTGAGATTGTTAGAATGGCAATTTGACAATATAACATATATACATATTCCAAGAAATAATAATCAAGTTGTTGACTCATATGCTAACTACGTGTTAGATTGGCATTTGTTTCATTTACAATAAATTAATCACAAGCACAATTTTTACACATGTAAATAAATAAACCGATCACCATAAAAAAAATTATATACACATCCAAAATGTGATAATACATAGTGTCATGATACAAAATTGGGGCTTTCGAGCCACCAACATATAATACACGGTAGTACAAAATGTATACACTCTTAGGTGTCTAATCCTATGGAGGAGGAGGGGGGTTGTGATCATGGAAGGTCACTACGGCTCTAGCTAGTCGTCGGAATAATCGCACCAATGCGCGTGGTACACCCACCACTTGCCACTGCATAGCCTTAGGAAATTCCTTGACTTGTGCCATGGGAACCCTATGTGTCAGTCTCACAAAATTGGTATGAATGCTCTGGAGCGTCCACTTCGCAACCACACCTGTGATGTCATCTCCTCTTCCCCTTCGTCTATGACGAGGGAAGCCTTCTGTCCGCCGTGGTCCCACATTTGCACACAAATGGTAGATGTCACTATGTATTGTCACGCAAAAATATGTCTTTTTGATTCTGTATAATCAAGAAAACACAAAAAAATTAAATAACTCAAAAAATTTAAAAAGAAAGGGTCAAGATTTGTTACCTATATCGCCATATGCCGATCCTGGTGGTAGCGGCATGTCTGGGTCCCCTCAGAAATCTATCCCTGCATAGGGGTAGTCCTCGATGGCAACTATATGTTGTTGCCACCATGGAAAGAGGTCAGCTGGATATGGGTTGGCCACCCTACCACCCCCTAGTCTGCGCATAGCATCTGCCCAACGCCGTTGGGCCATATCTCGAACCCCGTGAAGAGGAATGTCCACTCTGGGGCTCAATCCTGGAACACGCTCGAAGAAAAACATGCTCAAAATACTGCTGAACCCAAAGTTTCGCACTCTACCTTCCTTACACTCACTGAGCTGATGTTTCATGTTGCTCAGTAGTGTAGTGCTCCAATCGTAAATCGTGGGTCTCATGCACTCCACTGCATAGAACATCAGAGACCGCGAGGCCTGGTGGAGTGATACCAAGCCTGCTATCCTGCCCAATGTCAATAGTATGGCCTTTAGGCCCAGCATCTGTATAGCGTTGGTAGGGACCTGACTCCCCACCTTCTCTGTGTCTGGATAGTAGTACACCGCAATGTACTCGTCGATAGTTAGGCCACCTTCTGGCCCACCACGAGAATGAAGGTTCACCACCTCCCCTCGTCTAGAAAGCCCAGTAATGAAGTATATGTCCTCCACCTCTATGGAGAGGGACATCCCATCTATCAAAAAGGACTCCGAGTCTAGATCCTAGTAATCCACCAGCATCTGTAATAGTCTTGGTTTGGCCCTCAAACCACCAAGACACCAAAACTTGTAGAGTCCACATGCACGTAGAGCCTGTTGAGCCATTAGATTGACGCTTACTGCTTCCTCCACCTCACCATGTTCATGCTCTCTCCACTCTAGGACCATCCTGCACAAGAAATTGCAAATTTACCCATTATATTATTGAAAAAACCTTATGCACGGCCTCATACGAGACTGTTTTCAAAATAGCCGCATATGTATGCGGGTTTGAGGGCATTTTACACGTATATCTAGCCCTATACGTGGAAAAACCCTCGATTTTCGCGTGGGCCGTAGCGCCCATTTTGGGTTGGCCTAGAAAGCTTAATTGACCATGGAATTTCATAAAAATTGCATCAAAATGAAAGAGAAGAGCATGGGTAAATACCTGGAAGAAACGGTAGTGGATTCCGCCGGCTGCATCTCCTAGACTTCGCTGTTGAAAATCATAGCTGAAATGGGTAAAAGTTTCAAATGATTTATAATATTTTGAATTGTTTACTATTTATAGAAATTTTTCAAATATTTTTTACCCCCTTTCCTATATTTGCAACATTTTCTAACCATTTTGGACCGTTTTTGACATAATTCATGGTGTAGAGGACCTTTTTTAGTGTCGTTTCAGCCGTTGGATTGACCCGTTCATGCCGATCTCAGGTATCATGTCTAAACTGGCATATAGGTTAGGTTTCATCACCGTTTGCATTTTGTATGACCTTATGACCATATCATCATGACCTTAGGTATGAACCCACTCTGTCATGTCACAGAACCTTCTTGTTGTTTTAGAAGTGGCATGATACGAGTGGTAGAGCCTCACCTTACATGGGTACCCTAGTTAGTGCCTTATTTGCATTTGGTGCCCATGCCGACGTTTTCTCTTTTAGGGTGTGGGAGTCCGTTGTATAGTACTACCATGACATTTCACAAGAGCCTCATACTCCTCTTGATCTTTTGCTGGCCTATTTCCCTCAGGAATCACTCATGTCAAGTTGTGAATGCATTATCATGAGCTTTGTCTGCCTTATTGAGCTTTATGCCAGCTCCCCTAACATTGTGTTTCAGCCATATAGCCCGAGCTTGTCTCATGTCTAGCCATGCAATGCCATTTTTTATATATCCTTCGCAGCTTGTTTCCCTTTTTACCGAGAGGGGATTTTCCCCCAAGGGTCAATATCCTACACATGTATCCTTGCATTGAGCATAGGTATGTTCTACTGCTTGGAACTAGTTTGTTTGCTCTTATGACACTCGTCTCCTCTTAGTCTGTAACTATAAAACCATTTTATTATTTTTCAAGCTTTTTAAATAATTGAAAAAGTCCAAAAAAATCAAAAAACCAAAAAGCCAGACAAGGAAAGATGTTATATTTGGCAGCTGTCGAGTCGTGTCGCCTTCAAACAGAGCATTGTATATCACATCCATTGGTTGGGTTATAGTTTGACTTTAGGAGTTGTACTCATTTTTTTGAGACTGGTTAAGCTTCCAGTCCCTATGGAGCCTCTGTCGATGTCTCTTGTGTCGCAGAGATGTCCCAGTTTGTATATCGAGTCTATGCTCCCTTTATTCAGTCACCATACGCCGTTATGTTCTTGTTTGAAGGAAGTTGAAGCCTGAGTCGGCCATTCCTCAGTTCTCTTGACTTTGCATGTCAGCCATTCCCGATACAGTTACTGGTTCGTGCACCTTATGATCGAGTCCTTCCAAATTATATAGCTTTGCTTAGTACCTCGTGTTGGATGATGGGGGATGCCTTAATGCCCTCCTTCCAGCGGATTTCATCCCATCGACTTCAGATCATTTATTCTGGGATTGGAATCTAGAGTCATTTTGAGTGCCTTGAGACTTGCAGTCATCAATGGCAGGTTCTCTCGCCATCGACAGTCTTTTGGGAATACATCAATGTCCCCTGATCGATGGATCCTCTCAAGTGTTTGACCTCAACACATTTATTCACACTTGTTAGTTTGCACTCTAGTACCTTGATTCCCATTTTCATTATCAGTAGGTGATCTCGCGTCTATTAACGGTATACATTAACGACCGATAATCAGACGATGGACTACTATGTTCGACCTTGACACCTCTATTCGCATAGTAGGACATGTACTCATAGCGGTTTGTGTAGAAGACTTTCCAGATTGGTGGCATCTTTTATATGCTACCTCCTTGATCGTGCCAGTGTTCATGAGATTTCAATTCTCGTGACTTGATTTTAGTATATGTCAGATATTTCCAGCCACTATGGAGATCTTGATCTGTTATATATCTTCAGCCATATATCTTCATCATGGAGATTCTGGTCTATGTATATTATACGTGGCGATGAACACTTATGTGATATCTTGTATCATGCCTATTCATGGCCATTGTACTCTTATGTATCTGGGACAGCTATATGTATTTGCAGTTATGTGCAGAGTTGTATTATTGTACTATGCTGGTTGGGTGGGTGGTCTTCCATTTGGGATCCTTCATCACTCCACTTCTGGGATGGACTTATAATGTATTTCGGCCATCGTATGACTCCTCTGACCTCACACATTAGGGGGCATCTGTTATAGTTGATTTCACCACTCCAGGTGAATCACACTTTGAATGGCCTTCCCTTGTCCCGCTGCAGACTCCTTAGACCCCATGGACCATTTTTTGTCTTTTGATGTTTCCTTGACCATCCCTAAAAACATGTGAAAAATGATACACGCGACTTTTAAACCTATAAGCGCGTATATACGCAGGTTTGACCACTAAAACCGTGTACATCGGGATGTGTACTAAATCCAAATCTTCTTGGAGTTTTCTTTGACATGGATCCGACTCACTTGACTCTTGGCCTTCCCTATGCCTTGAGATCGCTCGGATTCGACCTTTCATTACCCCTTTGAAAAGCTATATAAGGAACCCCTTAGTACATTGAAGGCATAAGAGAGAATTAAGAGCAAAGAAACTATAGTCCATTGTTGCCGGAACTTATGCTTGAGTCTGCATCCCTTTGTCCCTTGGAGCACTTTTGTGTTCTTCCCAAGCTTGCCTTTTGCTTGTGAGATTGCTATCGAAAGATGGAGGATTGAAGTGGTGGAGAACCAAGTGGGGGATTCAGTTTCTCCGGTTCGCAGATGTGCCGACAGAGGTTGTATCTTGTAATCTCTGATTTATATTAATAGAAATATCTTTTCCTATCCAATAATGTGTGTTTGAATAAATATTTTATCCATTGGATTATGTCAAATTCTTATACATTATTGATTATATATGCTAGAATAGATCTAACACCATGATATATAGAATGCTTGTATTGTTTACTTGTTGTTGAGGAAATAATCTATCAATTCAAGCTAAAGTTGGAAAGCTCAACGGGGATCTACGTCAACCGTCCGGAATAAGGTACGAGGTTTGATCCTTTAATGTTAGACATTGAATTTCTATTGCATATTGGAAAGGATTGATTTCTGGAATCAAGCTATCTATTGTGGTACCCCAAGCCATAGGAATTTCTCTCCGTAACAACAATCAATGCATCATGCACACACGAACTCCCTATCCCTACATGACCTTAAGAGCATATTTATTCTCTAAATGCAACTTGCCACCAAAGTTATGTTTGTTTGATAATATTCAACTAGGACTAGGCAAATAAAAAGAGCACTAGCATGGAATATTGTCTTAATAAAACCCATTTCAGTTCCCCTTCATCATCTCCTTGTGAAAATCTACTAAATTTTATGCTTATGAATAACATAGTACATTCCCCATTATTAGAGGATTTTATTTTGCATTATGATATTGGACCCACCTATTGAGGAGAATATTAAGATTAGGGTCACACCTTAGACAAATAGAATGTTTCATAACAAACTTCCATTAATTGTATTCATGTATGGAATTTCAACCTGGAGAATGAGAATTCAGAAGTAGAAGTCAATGAATGTAGCTAATTTGTTTCTCTTTCAATGAATTTATCTCTATCTGATCATCCTTTAAAGAATATGGTAATCTTGAAAGTGACAACGCAGAAGATCGACCCAGCAACCTCACTCCTACCAATAGAAAGGAAAAAGTAAGTGACGATTGCACATGTGTTCTTGGTCCTTAAATGCGTAATAATCGGGCTTTTGTTGATTCTGGGGCCGAAGGTTCATTAATTTCCAGCTCACTAAATGATACTCGCAAACAATAAAGACCAATGAGAATGAGTTTCTAGGAAATGGTCGACATATATTCGGTTGGTTGGTCGGGTCCATTGTAATTTTGGATTGGCTTATATGCCACACAATGTCAAGAGTCAAGACGTGAGAGGTTTTTATAGCATTAATTATTATAGAAAGTCAGAAACTTTACGGAGTGTTTGAAAGTGCCATGATTCATGTGAAGAATAATGACATGTCACTATTTTGAAGTGGAGCGTTGGTATCTTTGATTTCACTAAAGTGTGTTGATTGTGATGTGTATCTTCCTCGCAACCTGTAATGAAGGACAGAAAAAGTAAAAAGCTTAGACATATTGGTCAAGCACCTGTTATGATTTTTCCATGTGGCTTTTTTGACGGTGCTTCTACTACTACTGCTGCAGGTGTTGGTTATAGTCTGTTTCTCAAGGAGAATCACCATCTGGATTTTGCTCTGGGAATTGGATGTGGCTCCAATACAAAGGCAGAACTTTTGGGTCTATGGGCCCTTCTGCAATCCTCCCAAATGATGAGTATTCCACTGGTTCAAATATATGGTGATTCACAGATCATCATTAATTGGGCCAAAGGAGTCACTGCTCTCACCCCACCAGACCTCACACACTGGTGTCGGGAAACTCAAAAGCTTATTTCAAGCTTCCATGATCTTGCATTTAGTCACATCTATCGTGAACACAACCGGAATGCAGATAGTCTATCAAAAACAGCTCTCTCTCAAGAACCTGGTTATGGTTGTTTTTCAGAATTTATTGATGACCAATTGGTCAACAGTGACACTTTTCAGCTTTTTTGAGTTATGGATACAGAAAGGAGCTATTATCCCCCTTTTGTTCTTTTTATAGCTCCATATGAGAAGCTTTTTTGATATGCAGATCTGTCCCTATTGGTTCATGATAGATTGGGCTGACTGTACTAGATCCCTTATGATGAGATAAATTTCTGATGGGAACACTTTCTATTGTTCGCCAATCCCCTTGGCAGTGACTAGATGGTTTTTCTCCTATGAGCTGACTTTTTTATTTGTATCAGTTCTGTGATGTAACCCTTTTTGGGCGGGTTTTATTTCAATGCCCTTTGATTCTTTTAATAAGAATATCAATGTCACGCTTTTTTCCTCCTAAAAAAAAAAACCATAATTAGATAAATGGTTATCTTTATCTTGAATGTTGGTTTTGTTTATATAACTTTTGTTATATGCTTCTTGATAGGTATTGTTGATTTTGTTTATATAACTTTTGTTATATGCTTGTTGGATAGGTAGAATCAATAATCAAGATAAGCTTAATATACATGAAGTTGTATGAAGTATTGATAACGTGATTTGGAGTTTTATGTAAATATTGAAGTATTGGAGGTATTATTAATTTTTTTTTGTGTACATACACTATTAGATATTAAGGTTCATTAAAATGTGGGCATTGTTAAACAAATAGCATTTGATGAATGAAATAATATGAACGATTGTTGCATGATTTTTAGATAGGCTACAAAGATGTGTGAGATGTGTAATTTTTATAATTGACATTGTGTTTTTACAGGGGATGTTATTACGTATCTCCAAAGGATCAATGTGACATTATTTAATTTTAAATTTGTATAATGACGGATTAGGAGGACATTTAGGGAACACTAAGATGAAGACGTTGCCAGAGGAGAAGTATTACTAGTTGAGCATGGAGGTTGGTAAATATTATGGCTTGGGGAAAAAATTTTCAAATGGTTTAGTGGGTGTGTCAAAACACATGATATGTTGTTGTTGATTTCTAAGATACCCTAGGAAAATATAGTAATTGATTTTGTATTGGACTTGTCGATAACACTGTTATCGGAAATTCTCAATCAATGCAGACAAAGATTGTTTCCCTAGTCTACATGGAGCAGATCTAGAACAAAAGACTCATACCAATGTATCCTCTCCCTAGATTGTCAAATCACTTGAATGTAAAGCTTTCTTACCTCACAATGAAGGTGATCCCTATCTTCTGAATTCTCTTACGATATGTTGTACCTGCAAAAGAATGTAAAGAACAAGATACAAAAGTGAAAGCAACAAGATAATTTAACGGTCTATGCTAATGACCAAGGAGAAAAGAAATGAATAACTCACATCAAACACAAATTATTCATGGGAAAGGGAGACACATTTGTATTAACAAAAATAGAGAAGAAAACTACAACCAAAGCCTTGATGTTGAAGCCTTGTTATCGCACGTTTTTTTTATCTCCACTCACAAACTCTAACTCTACAAGACTCTCACCCAGGAACCACACTGTTTGCCTCTCACACCTACAATAATTCTAGCAACATAAAGATACTTTTCTGATCCTTTATCCTTACATCCATGAGGGAGATCTTGTTTATATAGGCCAAAGAGGGGCCAAATGGGTTGAGATTATTTGGGAGGAAGGTGAGGGATCATCCCTAGAGGTTAGGGGTAAGAGTGCCACTTAATATGATGGGTTGGGATAAGCCTCCACAATCACTTTCTTCTAGAAGGTTCTTGAAAGTTCTTATTTTTTTCATTTTGAGAGTGTTGATGCTCTTTGCACACTAGCAGAAATCATTAGAGAGGGTCACCGCTTCCTTTCCAAACACAACAAGTGTCACCAATGCTTCTTGCCAATAGAAAAAAAGTGTTAGGATTGGATGATTCCCTATGTCAACAGACAAGGTGTGTCAAAGATCCTAGAATTGGGAAAAAACTCCTCCAAAAGATGTTTTAGCCAACGAACTTCAAGAGAGTAGGCAAGTTGACATTTTTTAGGTGTAACAAACACAACACAACTTTTCTCAAGTGTTTCTTGTAGTTGACAAGTTCTCGAAGTTGATATTTTTTTACCTTGTAAGTAGCCTAGTGATGTGAATCATTATACAGAGCTTTCCTTCAAGGGGTTAATTTAACTCATGTATTGCTCACATCAAACAAAGACACAAGATTATTAAGCAATTTTGGATGGATGCTTTGAAAAAATATGAAGACAAAGTTGAAACACAATTTTACATCACCCTTAAATAAATTGATTAACAAAGACCTAGTGAAACAAAGCATTGGAAAACCATTGAAGTGTTTCATTGAAGACAAGTTGAAACAATAGGATCAAGTTTCAAAACACATTGGTCTCACATATAATAGTTAAGGCATTTGCAAAGGAAAATCAACCCATATGGAAGGAGAACACTACATCATATAAAGAGTGCATTGACATACAACAAAGGTACAAAGCATATGAAGTACATATGAAGTTGGAGATTTGGTCATGGTGCATTTGAGGAAAGAGTGATATTCAAGAGGCACCTACAACATCCTAAACCTGAAGATTAGACCATGTCAGATCGTGTAAAAATTTGAAATATTTTCTTTTGAAATTGAGTTTTCAATGGAGCTCAATATGTTGTCCATATTTAATGTCTTAAACATGTAGAAACAAGGATACATTGTCACTAAAAGAGCATAGAAAGGTAGAAGAAATTCATGAGATAGAGATTGAGAGAGTTATGGAAGAGAAGGTAACTAGAATGCAAACAACCAAGTATAAACATTTCTTAGTGAAGTGGAAGGATAAGATGGGAATGGAAAGTACAACGAATTTGAAGTGGAGTATTACAAAATTCACAAGGAGAAGATGATTGCAGAGGATGAAAGAACAATGCAAGAAAACATAACATCTTACTTGCAACACAAGAATTTGATACAAAAGAATAAAAAAAAATTAAATATGATAGTGAAACACAAGAAAGCACAATACAAATTAAAGCATGATAGAAGGGAGGATGCATGAAGTTAGTTCCCAAAATTGTTGCAACAAGTACATGTGCTCATTGTCAATTTGAAAAATTTACAATTTTTTTATTTAAATAGCTATAACACTTTCCAAACCTCCACAACCTCATCATGCTCGCCTCAAATCCATGAGAATGAAATAGGAAGGGATACTCTTTATATATAGTACCTCAAATTCCTTTAAAATAAAATAATAATTTCCCTAACTAAATTTTTGAGACAATTCAACAATAATAAACTATTGAGTTAGTTAGGAACCACTTCTTCGAAAATAGCCATGAAGGTAGGGAACTTCCTATGGGTGGTAGACTGATTTGACCAATAAATAACCTTCAATAAATTATAAAAATATGCCCCAAGGTGTGCCCCGTAAGAAAAAATAGTCCACATGTGTGAACAAGGCTTCAAGGTGAACGCTTTAGGGTTTAACCACCACTATACAATACCTTCCAATCAATGAGTCCTCAATACTTGTGGAACTATCATCCTAGAAGCACATGTGGCTATAACTAACTCCATAAGGATAGAGTTCTCTTCTAACAAACTCTCTAGCACATCACCCAGAGTGTAACAACCTTCCACATTTGTGAGAGAGATGAGGAGTTAACCAAATTTTTTAATAACCTTTGAAAAAGGAAATCATATAATAATATTCAAGTGAAAGAGGTTACCTTGAAAAATGTACAAAACCAACTTCTTTGACCAAGCCAATAACTAATTTGATGAGTGTGCCTTTTATTTATTTATTTTGACCATGGGAATTAGTAACTCATCAAGATTACCTAGACAAGGCCTAATTTCAAATCCGTCAGCTTCCACTATAACCCAAAAGTATATAAATTAGCCTGCAAACTATAGTGCACCGTGTTATATGTGGCATGCTTTACCAACAATAGGAGTGTGCCTTTCAAGAGAGAGAGAGAGAGAATCCACACGTGTGGGTCTAACCAACTTCTAATCAACAACATAGCACACTATACAAAGTGAACAACTTATCACATGTGAACCAAGGTATAATGAGTCAAATAACCTTTGAATAAACCTTGAAGCATGTGCATGCTAACCACCTTGACCAAGCCAATAATATCCGAGTAGAGTGTGCCCTAGGGAACGATGCCAAGGAAGTTATATCCATGTGCAAGATAACAAACTCATCATAAAAGGACATGTATTGAGATGATACCATGCTTTTTAACTTCCATATATAAATTTTATAAATTTTATTTTCCAAACAACATGTCATTTCACTTGAAACCATCGAGACAAGGAGGTGTGCCTTAGGGATGCGTGTCTACCTTCCAAGCCATAAAAATATTTTAGTGTATGTTTTCCTCAACATATATGCCAAGAGAGAGCGAGCTCAACGGAAAATGATAGTATGTCTTGCAATAATCATCATTGAAATGTGAAAAGGGTCAAATGAGCTAGGCCACGCTCACACTAAGTCTTCCATTTGGTCAAACCAAAGTGAAATAACCCAAAATTACCCTCATCATGTGTGCACAAGGTTAGGGATCCATCAAGGGGTAATACCATGTCATTAGAAGGTGGTACATGTGTTAATACAACCCAAAACACTTAGGGTGCTCATATTAGAGGCCTCCAACCATATGAAATACATTAATAATTATGTTGGAACATTGTAAAAGGAGTCAAAGTGCTAAGGTGTTCCACCTCAATGAAGATTTATCACAATAAAACCTCAGAAACCATAGAAAAACTCATTCTAATTCATCATCACACACATGAATAAATTATGAACACTTAAAAACTTAGGTACACCCTAAGTGGATGGAGTCCCACTCCATAAAATGCACTAAGTGTTAAATAATATAATCAAAACTAAGCAACATATCATTTCAAACATGTGAACACCACCAAAAAGGAGTGTGCATTACACCATCAAATGTTAAACCATGCTACATCATCCACTAGACCACCATTAGAGCGTCTCATCCCACACACAACGACATTAATCATAAATAGGTTAGCATCATCTCTAAGCAAAAACTCAAATGCACCCCATATCCATCAAAATTTAGCAATGCAATCTTGCAAGCTTGATACTTCTGACGAAAAAATACAAGTGTTGTGATACAAATCACAAGTGCAAGCCTCATGCAACATTAAAGGTAACACAACCAATTCACTCTACAATCAATGCATCATGCATACACGAACTCCCTATCTCTACATGACCTTAAGAGCATATTTATTCTCTAAATGCAACTTGCTACCAAAGTTATGTTTGTTTGATAATATTCAACTAGGACTGGCAAATAAAAAGAACACTAGCATGGAAAATTGTCTTAATAAAACCATTTCAGTTCCCCTTCATCATCTCCTCGTGACAATCTATTAAATTTTATGCTTATGAATAACATAGTACATTCCCCATTCTTAGAGGATTTTATTTTGCATTATGATATTGGACCCACCTATTGAAGAGAATATTAAGATTACGCTCACACCTCAGAGAAGTAGAATGTTTCATAACAAACTTACATTAATTGTATTCATGTATGGAATTTCAACCTGGAGAATGAGAATTCAGAAGTAGAAGTCAATGAATTTAGCTAATTTGTTTCTCTTTCAATGAATTTATCTCTATCTCATCATCCTTTAAAGTATCTGATAATCTTGAAAGTGACAACGCAGAAGATCGACCCAGCAACCTCACTCCTACCAATAGAAAGGAAAAAGTAACAGTGACGATTGCACATGCGTTCTTGGTCCTTAAATGCGTAATAATCGGGCTTTTGTTGATTCTGGGGCCGAAGGTTCATTCATTTCCAGCGCACTAAATGATACTCGCAAATAATAAAGACCAATCAGAATGAGTTTCTAGGAAATGGTCGGTTGGTTGGGTCCATGGTAAGTTTGGATTGGCTTATATGCCACACAATGTCAAGAGTCAAGACGTGAGAGGTTTTTATAGCATTAATTATTATAGAAAGTCAGAAACTTTACGGAGTGTTTGAAAGTGCCATGATTCATGTGAAGAATAACGACATGTCACTATTTTGAAGTGGAGCGTTGGTATCTTTGATTTCACTAAAGTGTGTCGATTGTGATGTTTGCATGTGTAACTATAATTAGATAAATGGTTTTTTTTAAGAGAGAAAAAAAAAAAGCCTGTTCTTGTTATTCTTATTAATTAGATAAATGGTTATCTTTATTTTGAATGTTGGTTTAGTTTATCTTTTGTTATATGCTTGTTGATAGGTATTGTTGATTTTGTTTATATAACTTTTGTTATATGCTTGTTGGATAGGTCGAATCAATAATCAAGATAAGCTTAATATACATGAAGTTGTATGAAGTATTGATAACGTGATTTGGAGTTTTAAGTAAATATTGAAGTATTGGAGCTATTTTTAATTGTTTTTTTTTTTGTACATATACTATTAGATATGAAGGTTCATTAAAATGTGGGCATTGTTAAACAAATAGTATTTGATGAATGAAATAATATGAATGATTGTTGCATGATTTTTAGATAGGCTACAAAGATGTGTGAGATGTGTAATTTTTATAATTGACATTGTGTTTTTACAGGGGATGTTATTACGTATCTCCAAAGGATCAATGTGACATAATTTAATTTTAAATTTGTATAGTGACGGATTAGGAGGACATTTAGGAAACACTAAGATGAAGACGTTGCTAGAGGAGAATTATTACTAGTTGAGCATGGAGGTTGGTAAATATTATGGCTTGGGGCAAAAATTTTCAAATGGTTTAGTGGGTGTGTCAAAACACATGATATGTTGTTGTTGATTTCTAAGATACCCTAGGAAAATATAGTAATTGATTTTGTATTGGACTTGTCGATAACACTGTTATCGGAAATTCTCAATCAATGCAGAAAAAGATTGTTTCCCTAGTCTACATGGAGCAGATCTAGAACAAAAGACTCATACCAATGTATCCTCTCCCTAGATTGTCAAATCACTTGAATGTAAAGCTTTCTTACCTCACAATGAAGGTGATCCTTATCTTTTGAATTCTCTTACGATATGTTGTACCTACAAAAGAATGTAAAGAACAAGATACAAAAGTGAAAGCAACAAGATAATTTAACGGTCTATGCTAATGACTAAGGAGAAAAGCAATGAATAACTCACATCAAACACAAATTATTCATGGGAAAGGGAGACACATTTGTATTAACAAAAATAGAGAAGAAAACTACAACCAAAGCCTTGATGTTGAAGTCTTGTTCTTGCACGTTTTTTTTATCTCCACTCACAAACTCCAACTCTACAAGCCTCTCACCCAGGAACCACACTGTTTGCCTCGCACACCTACAATAATTCCAGCAACATAAAGATACTTTTCTGATCCTTTATCCTTGCATCCATGAGGGAGATCTTGTTTATATAGGCCAAAGAGGGGCCAAATGGGTTGAGATTATTTGGGAGGAAGGTGAGGGATCATCCCTAGAGGTTAGGGGTAAGAGTGCCACTTAATATGATGGGTTGGGATAATCCTCCATGATCACTTTCTTCTAGAAGGTTCTAGAAGGTTCTTATTTTTTCCATTTTGAGAGTGTTGATGCTCTTTGCACACTAGTAGAAATCATCAAAGAGGGTCTTCGCTTCCTTTCCAAACACAACAAGTGTCACCAACGCTTCTTGCCAATAGAAAAAAGGTGTTAGGATTGGATGACGCCCTATGTCAACAGACAAGGTGCATCAAAGATCCTAGAATTGGGAAAAAACTCCTCCAAAAGATGTTTTAGCCAACAAACTTCAAGAGAGTAGGCAAGTTCACATTTTTTAAGTGTAACAAACACAACACAACTTTTCTAAAGTGTTTCTTGTAGTTGACAAGTTCTCAATGATGATATTTTTTTTCCTTGTAAGTAGCCTAGTGATGTGAATCATTATACAGACCTTTCCTTCAAGGGGTTAATTTAACTCATGTATTGCTCACATCAAACAAAGACACAAGAATATTAAGCAATTTTGGATGGATGCTTTGAAAAAATATGAAGACAAAGTTGAAACACAATTTTACATCACCCTTAGATAAATGGATTAACAAAGACCTAGTGAAACAAAACATTGGAAAACCATTGAAGTGTTTCATTGAAGACAAGTTGAAACAATAGGATCAAGTTCAAACACATTGGTTTCACATATAATAGTTAAGGCATTTGCAAAGGAAAATCAACACATATTGAAGGAGAACACTACATCATATAAAGAGTGCATTGACATACAACAAAGGTACAAAGCATATGAAGTACATATGAAGTTGGAGATTTGGTCATGGTGCATGTGAGGAAAGAGTGATATTCAAGAGGCGCCTACAACATCCTAAACCTGAAGAATAGACCATGTCAAATCATGTAAAAATTTGAAATATTTTCTTTTGAAATTGAGTTTTCAATGGAGCTCAATATGTTGTCCATATTTAATGTCTTAAACATGTAGAAAGAAGGATACATTGTCACTAAAAGAGCATAGAAAGGTAGAATAAATTCATGAGATAGAGATTGAGAGAGTTATGGAAGAGAAGGTAACTAGAATGAAAACAACCAAGTATAAACATTTCTTAGTGAAGTGGAAGGATAAGATGGGAATGGAAAGTACACCGAATTTGAAGTGGAATATTACAAAATTTACAAGGAGAAGATGATTGCAGGGGATGAAAGAACAGTGCAAGAAAACATAACATCTTACTTGCAACACAAGAATTTGATACAAAAGAATAAAAAAAAATTAAATATGATAGTGAAACACAAGAAAGCACAATACAAGTTAAAGCATGATAGAAGGGTGGATGCATGAAGTTAGTTCCCAAAATTGTTGCAACAAGTACATGTGCTCATTGTGAATTTGAAAAATTTACAATTTTTTTATTTAAATAGCTATAACACTTGCCAAACCTCCACAAACTCATCATGCTCGCCTCGAATCCCCCTCCATGTTGAATTCCATATAGATATTATTATGTGAAAAATTGATCGTGTTTTCAAAACAATGCCTGTGTTATAAAGGTGAGCAGTACGAACCCCACTATGCAGCAATTAATGTTGTAGTGGGTGCATCATTTCCCATTATATATCGAGTTGATTGAGATTCAATTAGAAGTGATGCACTTGCCACAATAATTATTGTTGCATAGTGGGGTGCATATTGTTGGTTGTGTTCTTAATGTCTACACATTCCTCTATCTAACATAATGAAACAAATAAAAAAGTGACCATTTTTTATACAGTTTCTCCTACCTACATGCCTCTTCTCCAATTAATTACATGTGTGTGTTTTGGTCAATTCAACCAACATCTCACGAGGAGCAATATGAGAGAGGTTGGTTCATTGGTACATAGTATTTTTTTATAAGATTTCTCATATCAAGGTAGGTTGTATTCCAAATCTCATTTTTTATATTTTTAAAGTTTTTCAAATTTAAATAGTTTAAAAAATTATTTTTGTTATGGTTTAAATGTGGTTTTTATTTAGCTAGGATGGAGAAAAACCTTAATCTAAATCGAAAACCTAACTACAATCAACCCCATGAGACCCGTACACAAAAATTAATCATTGTTTAGATGAAATTAGAAACCTAATTGGTGAGCTTAGGAATATTAGAGAGACATATTGTCTTTCATTAGCCACTTTGCTCAACACCATTATTGCTTACATTGGAGAATTTGAAGGGGCTATTTTTCACTATAGTTTAATTCAATTTATCTTCATCATTAATTTCATTGCACACATACGTTTTAGGGGCTAAAGGAGGTTCATGTGTAAGAAAGTTTCTTGAATAACGTTAATACAAAATATTTTTATATTTTCATCACCATCAACAAGTAATGGCTAAACATAATTGCAAAGTTTTTGTAATTTTGTTTAGTTGTGAAAACTAAACTCAAGTTATAAGTCAGAGATGTTTATAATTGTAACCATAAATAACTTACAAGAATTCCATACCCTTTATAATAAGAGTATGCATTGATTATTGTTTGTCTCATCCAAGTTGTGGTTGACACATTTAGCTATGGGTTTATAAATTTCATAAAAGTAGGTTTAATCCATTTGGATATCCATGTGCATATTGCATTGATGAAATGTTGAAATGTCAATTGTAAGTTATTTTCATTTTCATTTTGTATGTGTTTTTATTTAAAATCCAATCCATGTTACCAATGGCATGTGTATATGTTAACACTATCATCTAATTTGTATTATGATAACTTCATGTATAGGTTGTAAATCAACTTTGAAATTTTGTATTTTCTTCCTTCTACTGCTCAATCTACATCCTTTAATCTATGATGTGAATGTTATTCAACATGAAAAAAGGTCATAAAAGTTGTGTGAGAGTTCACTATGGTGAAGTGAAGGTTCACTTTTTTTGATCATGCGCATTCTCTTCATTTGATTTAACAAATATTCTAAACTTTGTCTTATGTTCTTCCTCATATTGCTCAACAATTCTTTCGAAACCATTTGATGTCACAGAAAAGGGTAAATTTTATTTTAAACTAGGTTGTGGTGAATAAAACAACATGATAATACATTATGAGAACTATTTTTCAAAATTTCTCTCAAAGTATAAGATATCATAACAAGATCTTGCAAGGGGACAAAAATGGTAGTCCAAAAAACTACATATTTGGAATGTCTATAACTATATTGCATAGTAAAGTTTCCTAACAACAATAAACATGTAAGTACATATCATAGAAAGACTAAGTAAAGTGATATTTTTTTGGCCTTCCTCCATGAAGTTCTCTCCCTATTCTAGATCAGGAGCAACTTGTGAAATTGGATGTTGTATGATGACAATTGTTGGTTGTTGCACTGTCTCTTGCTTAAAGTGCTTGGAGCCAAAAGATACCAATTTCTACCTTGCAACTAACTGTGAACCATGAGAAAAATTGAGAATGATATGGTAGTGCATATTCATGTCTAAAATCAAATTCTCAATCTTTTCCTCCTAATTCTGAACTATAGTTTTGTTGCTGCTGCAACCACTACCCCAAAAAAGATTTGCATTTTTTAGGGCCTCCCTTTTAATTGCTTAGTCTTGGATCTTACTTAGACCTCTCTACCCTTTGAAGTTTGTTGTTCATGACTTGGTTTTATTTTTTTACACCAAGTATGAGAATCCTTTTGATCTGATATGTCGGAAACAATTTGGTCCTTTCTCCAACACAGTGGAGTTTTTTTGCTCTTCCTTCTAATGTTTTTTAATTCGATTGAATGATGATCTTTTGACCCGGTGTATCGAAAAAATATTTGTGTTTTCACCGACACAGCGGAAGGATTGTGCATTTTGACTCGACGCGTTCCAGATTGTTTTATGATGTTTTCAATCCGCCGCGTTGGAAAAGTTTTCGTCTTTCTTCCCACACAACAGATAATGTTTAAACTTTCATCCGATGGCTTTCCAACCGAAGTTGAAATTTTATGTTGCAGTCTTTTCAACCTTTGGTGGAAATTTTTTTAAGTTCCAACCACAACTAGCGGAAACGTCTTGACTTTGTAGTCCATTTCCTCCATCAAGTTGTTTTAGCAGGGAAGGGCTGATAGCGGCGGCTATATTTCCTTTTCGGAACCAATGCTAGCGGGTCTTTTAAGTGTTCTTGTTGTCGATCGTTCCTTGCACCGCAATGTCGAAAGGGTCATGCAAAACATTAGTGGCTAATCTCTCGTGGAGAATTACGATAGTTGCGACAGGATTTTGTTTTTAGAACCAACATACTTGGAGATTTTCCTCTCGCCCTTGCTAATGAGTTGTTAGGTGTGGGAACCAAAATGACATTCTACCTTATGCATGCGACTTTATTACCCACGTTAAGTGTTTCCCTTATCTTTACTGTATATAAAAATTGGGGTTTCTTTGGGTCAATTACGATTTGATTGTGGACGTTACAAGTTGTTGAAGAATGTGTAGAACCTACCATTCTGAGCATGCGCCTACCAAAGATTGCCACCTGGAGTCTTCATAGCAGTTGGCGTCGAGTTTTTTCAACCAACCATCGAACTATCCTTGCCAGGTAGGATAATATCCTGCCATAATTTGTTTAATGGGTTGAATTGCGTTTTCCATTGCTTTTTGCGTTTAGGCTTCATTTTGCAAAACTAGGGTTGTCGCATTGTCGTCGGGTTTAAAATCCATTTCCTCAGCCTTTTGCTTTGTCTTTAGTAAGTTTTTTTACCCAACCGACTATTTCTCGACCTATCTTGTGTTGGCAGGGGTTTGGGGTAAGTGAGTTGTGTAGCATCGTGGAGGTTGCACAAGCTCACGCGACACCATGCAAGTCAAAGATAGCGCGATGGGAGAAAAACAAACTACTTTTGAATATTTTATGTATATTTTTGTATTGATTGACCACATTTTGTGGATATAGGTCATTAGTCATTAAATCAGTTAGGAAGTTAGTTGGAAGTGGACCTTGAATGTAAAGGCACAAACCTATATATAGATTAGAATTGCAATTGAAAAGATACGATGGTGGAAATATATAGGAAAGATGTGTATGAGATGAGAGTGAAGTGAGAGATTCAATCTTTTTGTGATTTGTAAGCGACTCTGTGGATTAATCTTTTTCTCACTATAGAGAAACATGACTGTTGTTTTGGATCTATTGTGATGAAAGTAATATAATATGATGGCTATTGGGTTGAATCATTGTTGTCCTTGTTTCCCTTTTGTGTACGGTGATGTATTTTCCTGTCTTTATTTACTACGATGGTTCTATTTTATGAATGAAGAATGTCATACTGCTGCGATGAATGATTGAATTATGAAATATGTTAGATATGTGATTGAAACGATAGATCTATGATGAATATTGTGATATCTGATAAATGGATCTACTAGATCTAATAGTTATGCTGATAAATCGTTGATACCCCGATCCTCCTCCTTACTGTCGAAAAGTTGGTTCCGACAGCTCTCCCTTGAACATATCGGGTGAGACTTCATCTGCTCTGCGGTTATTGTTGAGCAGGGTAAATCCTATCTGGGCTGGTGCTCAGGGAGATCGCGCTGGTTGGGCATCGACATAGTGAGAACCCCTGTCGACATGGCTTTGTTGGTGAGTTTTTTCCAACAAATGGTTTCGTTGTCGGGACCTCATTGTGACTGAAGAGGAGGATATCTTGTAGCATCCAACGAAACTGAAGATCCAAGATTGATTTGACCTAAGACTGCAAGAGTTTGCTAAAGCTGAGAATTAGAATCTGAATTTGATGACATATGCATGGTTGGCGAGATACATTCACGGCAGTCCTCACGAATGGTTTTTTTGTGAGTTTCCCATCATACTCTACAAGTGGCTGGCGTGATTCACCTAGAAGAAGCACAACTTCTAGGGAGGAGAGCCGACATCCTGGACCCCTAAGCTAATTCAAGAACTCCAAGAAACTGACAATGAGGCATCATGGGCTGTCAAAGTTTGGTTGGACAGTATCCTAGAAGGATACATCACTGAGTTCGTAGTTGATACCAACAGGTCCTACATCGAAGCAAAACAAGAATCTTTCAATGACCCACGAGTTAGGTTGTTGCTATCTCTGCAATTGTCAATCAAGATGCTTGTTTGTGAAAAGGGAATACTAAAGATGCACCTCGAGTAGTAAGACTCTGGTGTGTGGAGGCTGTGAACACTGCGATAGAAGGGGGGCGATGAATGGAAAGATAAGGGGTATATGGGTGTAAGTTTCGATAAGATTGTTAGGGAAGCCGAGGAAAAGAGTGGTTTTACAAGGGGAGGAGCAAGGTTCCAAGTAGAGAAGAGGTAGAGGAAAGGAGGTCCTCTTGTGATCGGAATGAAAAACCATGAAGGACAATCACATGGGATGAAGCGGCCCTATAGTGATGAAGAGAACAAACAGACATAGGCTACGCCTAGGGTGGCAGCAAGATCAAACCCCGTTAGCAACGTGTCCACACCTCCGTGCACTACTCCACCATCAGGAAAATATACGCAATCTACGTCAACGTGTTCAACGTGCCAACCGGAATCTAGTAGTAAAGCAACATCTGCAAGAAGAAGGTCTAGGATGACGGGAGATGATATGAAGCTACCTATGTTCCAGCGAAATGGCACCGATGACCCGTAACAATATTGGTTCTTATGTGAGGTGGTCTATACTACCAGACAGACTACCGATGAGGATGTAAATAAAGGCCAGTTAGCAACCACCCTTTGGGGTCGGACACTTGACTGCTAAATGATATTCATATAGGTCCCGCATCGGACCACGAAGAATACTTTAGATGAGATTCAGAAGGGGCTTCTTGAGGAATTCAAGAAACCAAAATCTAAAGCATAGTACGTTACAGAGCTGAAGGAAATCAAACAATTATGTAATCAGACAGTTTGGGATTTTTATCAGAGGTTTAAGACACTGATGGCATGGGTCAGCTTTGATATGAGTGATGTCCAACATAAATAATGGTTCATTGTAGCACTAGTCCCTCATATCTGACACCCATTAATGCAGCAAAAGATCACAATGCAGAGTGAGGATCTAGAAATTGTGATGGAGCTAGAAGCTTCACCTATCGGAGAAATTGATGTCAGCATGAACCAAATCCAGGTGCAGTTGGAAAACCTGACAATTCAACTGCAGGATATCAAGAAGGTGAAAGATGAACATGATGACTTGTGGTGCAGTCGGTGTCACGTGGATGGACACACAAAAGATACCTTTCCTTCTTTTAGAAATTATCTACTCTCAGGAGCACCGAACCCGTTGAGTTGCGGTAGTGTGCCGTGGTGTCGCATATGTTAAGTGTATGGGCACCGACATGAATATTGTACCTACATGCAGAAAATGGTTACAAAGCCAACAAGCTTATATTGCACCTTTTGTCGCTCAGTTGGGCACAAGGATAAGGACTGTCAAGCCTATGATCTGCTTCAAGAGCGGATTTATGATGCATATTTTGTGAAAGGTGAAGATCCTTGCATGGTGCAGCAGCCACAGTCGTAGGTAATACAGCCACCACCTCAAGCCCAGTATACATCGCCATCACAGATGCAGTTTAATCCGTCGCAACCCCATAGACACAGGTTGCACCACAACCATAGTTCGCACCGAGACCACAGTACACTCAAACCCCAATGTCTCCGCCACAGTAGCAGTATGTCCAAGCAGCACACTACGTTCAGTACCAGCCGAATCCCCAACAACAACAAATGGTGCAACCCCAGTATCAGCAGCAGGTAGCCCAACCACAATACCAATAGCAAGGAGGATACCACAGAGGATTTGGATTCAAAGGAAGAGGAGGTTTCAGTCGTGGAGGAGGACGAGGTTGTGCATCAAACCAGTGTTATAACTGTGGGACATTTGGCCACTACCAGAGGGATTGTCTACATTTGTAGTGTGTATACTGTGCGGTGAATGATCATATTGTTGAAAATTGTCCTCAGTTAATCACGAGATGGAAGGACAACAATGTTCCTTTATTACAGAATCAGAATCAGTTCTAGGCCCAGAATCAAATACAGAATCAGTAGCAATTACAGAATCAAGGGAAAACCCAAATTCCAGTACAAAATTAGAATATCAATCAGACTATGAACCCACCGGCGAACCAGAATCCACCACCGAATTAGCCTCCACCGCAAAACCAGAATCAAGGATGGATGGTTGCGACCATTCTAGCAGAATCACGGGCAACAGATGTTGATGTCGGGATTTTTACTAGAGGAGGCACAACTACTGGAGAAGATGAATCGCTCCCACAAGTTTGACTGGCTAGAAAGAAGAAAGAACAGTTTGATATCACAACCAAGAGAGAGACCTTTTTCGAAGCTCGCGAGGCGCTTGGAAGAAATCCTGGTAAGACACCTATTTTTGGCATGCCTTCTGCTTTTGATTCTTCGCTAGAAGCTGGACCATCATGAAAGTATGGTACCTTACAACAGTTCTTCGAGAGTTTTTTATCCTTGGCAAATATCTCGATGCTCTGGTTGAGATCAAGAAGTTGTTGCACCGACCAGATAGAGAGTTGCAGGACTCTATGGTAAATTCTTTGCAGAAGAAAAAGATAGGCAAGGAAATGTGCATGAACATCCAAATTGGGGACTACAAAGTTGATTCAGTTATTCTGGATCTTGGATCAGATGTGAATATCCCAATGAAATAGACATGGAAAAATATGGGGGATCCAAAGCTTGATTGGTCCCCAGGGCAACTGGGATTGGCTAATCAGGACAAAGTTCAATCAATTGGTCGCGTGTCGAATTTGGTTGTATATGTCGAAGGTATGAGGACTCATGCTGATTTTGATGTCATCTAAGTCATTGATGGAGGGGGATCCTATCCCGCACTACTAGGTATTGGATGGGCCAATGACAGCATGGCGGTGATAAATTTTAAGAAGCGGTTGATGACATTTGAGAACCCAGATATCCGAGTCATTTCCCTGGTCGATCCAAATGAAGGAAGGTGATATATTGAACCAGTCAAAGATGAAGTCATGAGAGGATGGGATCACATTTACAATATCTTTGAGGATTACATCCATCCTACTATTGACGAAGAATTGGGTTGGCGTAGCGCTAGCTCTGCATCCTCTGATTCTGACGATGCCCTAGAAAATTGGAAAAACCGGATGCATGAAGTATCACTCAGAACGTGTGGGATGATCACGCAGTCATTGTGCCGTGTTGCAACTAAGATCACTGAGTTGCCAATATACGAAGGACTACCAGAACTATCTAGGTTCCTTAAGGAGTTTGAAGCAAAGGTATCTGAGCCTCAACGCTTGTTGGCATTAGGATAAGTACTGAAGGCCACTCTAGCATGCTAGTGGGCAGTTCATAAGGAGAACATTCATGAATGGGCATAGCATCGACGGTTGATGACTGTTTGTTTTAGTGATATGGAGATATATCACACTGGGAGGTATGATGGATAGAATATCCCTTGTAGTCATCTGAGGGAATTCCAGAAGCTGTGGGAATCACAACCCAAGGATGAGTCGGTCCATGCTTTTATTCACACATTGGATGAAATGCCAAGGTCTTGGTACATATCAGCAGAGCTGCGCCAAGAAATCACAACTTAGGAGGAGCTGACTTTTTTCTTTGCACATACCTTTGTCTTTGCAGATGTTAACGGAAAGGTTAACATTGCACTACAGATCATTCATGACGTATTTTTGAAAGTTGTCCCAGTCGCATATCCTGTGGACCCACGTGCGCATTACCACATGCAATCAATGATGAATGCTACAGCCTTTCTGGTGAGCCATAGGATGATGATGAGTTGCGCAATATTAATATTCTATATACTAAAGGAAGTCAAGATGTCGTAGCACCGAATGTCCCGATGGATCCCATCACTCAACCACTGAAGATTAAGAAAGCTAACATTGGGACGGAAGAGAATTTGAAATTTTCCAATATTGGGGACTACTAGGATGAGGAGACCATGGAAAAGATCACCGATCTATTGCATGAGTTTCAAGATTTGTTCCCAACGAAATTATTAGAAATGAAGGGGATATTGGGTGACCTAGGGGAAATGAAAATCCCATTAAAACCAGATGTAAAACCAATGAGACAAAGGCCCTACTGTTTGAATCTATGATATAAAGAATGGGTCAAGGCTGAACTCAATCAGATACTAGATGCAGGGATTATTGAGCCAGTCGAAGAGTCAGAATGGATAAGTCTCATGGTGGTCCAAGATAAGAAGACTGGGGAGGTTCGAATCTATGTTAATCTAAGGAAATTGAATGATTCTTGCATTCATGATCCCTTTCCAACATTGTTCACGGATGAGGTTCTTGAGGGTGTAGGTGGTCAAGAAATGTATTCCTTCATAGATGGATTTTTTGGGTATCACCAGATCAGAATTGCAAAGGAAGACCACCACAAAACCACATTTGTCACTGAATGGGGTTACTTTCAGTACACAGTAATGCCCTTCGGGTTGAAGAATGCACCTATGGTATTCTCTCGGGTTGTCATTGCTGCATTTAAATATTTTATTCAGAAATTTATGCAAGAATATATGGATGACTAGAAACTCTACAGATTGATCAAGGATCACTTGGAAAACCTGCGCTTGATGCTGGAGAGGTGTCGACAGCATCAGATCGCATTGAATTCAAAGAAGTGCATCTTCTGTGCACCATTTGGGATACTATTGGGTCACATCATATGTAAGCAAGGGATTTTCGTTGATCCAGCGAAGATTGTGCTCATTCTGAGCCTTCCGCCACCTACAAATATGAAGATGCTTCACGCGACACTGGGGCATACTAGTTACTATCACAAGTTTATCCATGGTTATGCTGCGATTACCATGCCCATGGAGAAACTGTTAAAGAAGGATGCCAAATTCATATGGATCCAAGAATGTCAAAGTAGCTTTGATACATTGAAGGCCAAGATGGCTTCAACACCCATACTTGTGTTCCCCGATTGGACCAAGGAGTTTCATTTCTATGTTGATGCCTCGTTCGTTGCACTGGGAGTGGTACTTGCGCAACTAGGAGAAGGATACTTGGATCATCTGATTTCCTTTGGTAGCAGGAAGTTATCCTTTGCTAAGAAGAATTACACAAACACAGAAAGAGAGGGTTTGGTGATGGTATATGTGCTGCAAAAATTCAGGAATTATCTTTTTGGGTGGTCACTTCAACATGTTCACTAACCTTTAAGCTATGATCTGGTCAATAATCCTATGTTGGGGGGGAAGATTTGTCACTGGCTACTTCTCTTTTAGGAATTTGATTTCGAAATAATTGTGAAACCAAGATGCCTGAATGTTGGTCTTGATCATCTGTCCCGCATTGAGACAAGTGAAGAGCCCACCAATATTGATGATGGATTGTCAAATGCACAACTGTTTCAAGTTGATATCACAAATGCCCATTATGCATCGATAATTCAGTTCTTGGCAACCAGAGTTGTGCTGGAGGAGATGATGACCAGTCAAAATAAGCAGTTGGTAGTGAAGGCTTCAAATTTCCAGTTGATTGCGGGAAATTTATACAAGCTTGGACCTGATGAGATCCTGCGATGGTGTGTTCTACCTCATGAACAAAGGAAAATTCTGGAAGAAGCACATGCAGGAGTTGTGGGTGGAAATTATGGAGGAAGGGATACTACGCATTGGCTTATGGTGGCCTACATTGCATAATGATGCTATAGACTATGCGCATAGCTGCGATGTCTGTCAATGTCTCAGGAAACCATCGCGACAAGATGAGATGTCTCTTATACCACAGGTAACTTTACAAACTTTTGATAAGTGGGATGTGGACTTTGTGGGTCCAATCAACCTATCAGGGAAGTGAACCGATGCACTCTACATCATCACAGCAACAGACTATCTAACAAGGCAGGCGAAGGCCGCACCAGTTGTGGATTGCACCGCTGCGACAGCAACGAAGTTCATCTTTGAAAACATCATGATGCGGTTCGTATTCCCTAGGATATTGATGAGCAACTAGGGTAGCCACTTTATCAACCACACAGTAAAATCACTGACAGAGGATTTGCAGATGCAGCATAAGAAAAGCACCCCATATCATCCATAGGCCAATGGAGCTGTAGAGGCTTTCAACAAAATCTTGGAAGTCACGCTAAGAAAGGTATGTAATGATAAATGGGATGAATGGGACATAAATATCCCTGTAGTACTGTGGGCGTATTGCACCACTTGAAAAAGGCTAATAGGGAAAACGTTGTTCAAACTGGTATATGGGAAGGAGGTAGTTATGCCTATGGAGTACATTGTTCCTAGTTTGCGCATCGACGCAGCAACTAGCATGGGAGATGAAGAGGCACTTGAGGAGTGAGAAATGCATCTACTTCAACTAGAAGAGGACCTCTTCATCATGGGATTCCATCAATGTGTCGAGAAGGAGCGACAGAAGGTGTGTCATTATTGCCACATTAAAAACAAACAATTTTCCCAAGGAGATTTGGTTTTGTTATATGACAACAAGTTCATAAAGCATCCAAACAAGTTACAAAAGCACTGGTTATGCTCGTATGTTGTTCATTCAATTACTTCTAGTGGTGTCATTCAGTTGCAGTAGCTAGATGGAGCAGTGCTACCGAATATTGTAAATGGTATCCGTTTTAAGCCCTATAGGACAAGGGCAGAAGGGCGCACTGCCTGAAGCACTACGCAATAAAAACAAAAATGGGGGCCGTATTCAGTTAAAGGGTAGGTGATTCAACAGAGAATAGCCAGTGAGCCACAAAAAATAGTTGTGCCGAAAAAAAAAGTTGTGCGAAAGACAAAAGGTTGGGCGTCAGTAGGAGGCTGCGCTGAGGAAAGAGGGTTGCGACAAGGTGGTCTACCGAAACAAAGGTTTTGTGACAGACAAAAGGTTGTGCATTAGCAGGAGGCTGCACTAAGGGAAGAGATCTGTGACGAGGTGGTTTGTTGAAACAAGGTTGTGCAACAGACAAAAGGTTGTGCGTCAGTAGGAGGTTGTGCCAAGGGAAGAGGGCTACGATAAGGTGGTTTGCTAGAAAAAAGGTTGTGTGACAAACAAAAGGTTATGCTTCAGTAGGAGGTTGCACTGAGGGAAGAGGGATACGATGAGGTGGTCTACTAGAACAAAGGGGTACAGTAGACAAAAGGTTGTGCATCAGCAGGAGGCTGTGCTGAGGGAAGAGGGCTGCGACAAGGTGGTCCGCTGGACCAAGGTTGTGCGACAGGTAAATATGGCGCGTCCACAAGAGGATACGCTAAGAAGATAGGGTTGTGACATGAAAAAGGGATGGGGTTGCACGATGGGCGATCACCTGGGATAGACAGAGTGGCTCACAGTGTAAGGGAGACTTCGTGATGGTGACCGGATGTCATTTCAATACTCAATAATAGCTATCAAAGAAGGAAACGATGGCATGGTTGACGTCATATGTTAATGATAGAAAATATGAAAGGCAAGATGACATCATCAATGACATATTTAGCACACGCATGAAGGATTCAGTCATAATGATGCACCTGAATGAGTCATGATTGCATCTCAATCAAAGTTGGTGTTATAAGCTGAGAACCAGTAGTAGTATGAACCCCATTCGGAAGTGTTGCACTGAGAAAAGTTGCAGAAGAGTTGGGTTGGGTTGTTGAAGGAAGCTCCACTGCATAAGGCAGTGGTGGTTGAAGGGGAAATGTAGACCTCCCTATATACAGGGCAGTCTATGAGTGAGAATGTTGTCTTGGTAGAAATTGATGAACAAGTTGTGAGTATGCGGGTTAGTTTTGCTAAGATAGAAGTCTCTGGTGAAGTCATCCTTGGCTATGTTTCTCCCAGTCGGTCTAAGGTGCCAACTCAGACACCCATGAGGAATCTGGATGGGACCAGAATTCCTGCCGCATTTGACTATGTCTAAAGGAATAGGGAACCGGGTCCTTCAGGAAGTGTCGGATGATCCCGGAAGGACCAAGTGGATAGATGTAGGTTGATCTTGACTACACGTAAGGACCAAGTGGTTATATGCGGGGCTCCAAACTGGGCCGATAGACATTTTTTTTAAGGACGACAGCAAATGTAGAATGATGTAGTATTCATAGAAGTTGTAGCATGATGGAATTATCGGTTACATAAGTCTAGAAGTTTGCTTAAAAACCATGCAGTTGACATTAAAGGAAGCAGTTGCAGCCAAACTATGAGTCGTAAAATATGGAAACAGTCACACACTGATGCATATCTGACGGTTTCTACTCTACATGATCAAGAAAGACACCATGGCCAACTGACGTGGATCGAGCATGAGCCACAAAATTGTGTTGGGGGCCTGTTGGTAGGGGTTTGGGGTAAGTGAGTTGCGCATCACCGTGGAGGTTGCACAAGCTCACGCGACACAGTGCACATCAAAGATAGTGTGACGGGCAGAAAACAAGCTTATTTTGAATATTTGATGCATATTTTTGTATTGATTGACCACATTTTGTGGATATAGGTCATTAGTGTTTAAATCAGTTAGGAAGTTAGTTAGAAGTGGACCTTGAATGTAAAGGCGCAAGCCTATATATAGATTAGAATTACAACTGAAAAGATACGACAGTGGAAATATATAGGAGAGATGTGTACGAGATGAGACTGAAGTGAGAGATTGAATCTTTTTTGTGATTTGTAAGCAACTCTGTGGATTGATCTTTTCCTCGATGTCGAGAAAGATGACTGTTGTTTTGGCTCTGTTGCGAAGAAAGTAATATGATATGATGGATATTAGGCTGAACTACTGTTGTCCTTGTTTCCCTTTTATATGCTGCAATGTCTTTTCCTGTCTTTATTTACTGCAATGGTTTTGTTTTATGAATGAAGAATGTCATACTATTGCGATGAATGGTTGAATGATGCAATCTGTTAGATATGTGATTGAAATGATAGAACTGTGATGAATACTGTGATATATGATAAATGGCTCTGCTAGATATGATAGTTATGCTGATAAATCATTGATGCCCCGATCCTCCTCCTTACTGGCATAAAATTGGTTCCGACAGCTCTCCCTCGAACATCTCGGGTGAGACTTCATCTGCTCTGTGGGTGTTGTCGGGCAGGGTAGATCATGTCTGGGTCAGTGCTCAGAGAGATTGCACTGGTTGGGTATCGACAGAGTGAGAACCCCTGTCGATGAGGCTTTCTTGGTGGGTTTTTTCCAACATCTTTCTTAGACCTTGGTTTCATTTCTTACCTGCTCCCATCTTTTTCCCGCCGTTGTCATTCAATTATGGCTGGATTAGGTCTCCGGTTGTGCAATAATGAGGCCGAGATGGCTTGTGTTTTCTGTCGGTTTCATCTTGATTGGTTATTATCTGTTTGTTGCGATAGAGGTTGTTGAAACTATAGGAATTAGAAAGCTTTTTTTTCGTTTGGTTTCGTAACCCAATTTTTTAGATAGAAGAGGTTGGCCGTAGTGGCTGATAGATTGGAACCACCATGTTCCTCTATTTGGTTTTGTGGGTCGTAGATATCCTAGAAAGGTCATGCATAGGGTTTCGAAGGTTGTCTTGGTCAATACCTTGGAATGTGCTTGGGAACAATAAGTTTTAAGATTTTGATGCCTTGAACATAGCTTGCATGCGAACTAGGGTTTTTCACCCATTTTTTACCTTACATTAGGTGTGGTTTTTGATGGTATGCGAGTGTTTACAGTGCAAAGTTTTTCCGATGGGTAAAGATGATATGGTAAATGATATATTGGTTAAGCTTGTCCTATGAAGAAATGATTTTTCAATAAAAAAATAGATTTTCCAGTAGTTATTCAACTTTCTTATATACATGAATGTATGTGGTTTCTAACTGTAGGGATACTAAGACATGTTTCAGTGTTTGTATAGTCTCAATCTGCATCAAAGATCATGCCTAAGAAAGTTAAGAAGAAAGATAAGGTTGTTGAAGAAGATTCGGACCTAGAAATCATGCCCAGGATAGAAATAATCTATGAAGGCACCAAGTCTGTTACTGGAGTCAACCTGGAGTTCAAGTGGGGGAAGATATACCATATACTCCAAGATAAGAAGATCCCAGATGCAAGTTTGGAGGATCTACCTCTTTTTGACAAAATCTTACTATCATTGATTACAAAGGTTGCTATGAGACAAAAGTTGTTCCCTTGATCTGAGGTCATTGGTTGGATTTTGTCTAAGGAAAATGCAAGAGATATGATTTTGTACAATGTTGAAGACAAGGGGTTCACATCTTTTACCCCTACATACATCACCAAATCATATAACCTACCAATTTTGGAAGAAAACCTAACCGAGGATTGGATAAATAGTTTGACTATTTATTATATTGGATGTGCAGAGATGATGACTGAAGGAAAGTCATTCCGACAGAGGGAATCTAGAGAACATGAAACCTCCAGTCTATGTACTCCATATAGACTTGTGGCACTAATGCTTAACACGATGTTTGGCAGAGCTAATGGAATATATTATGAGATTGGTTGGATACTGCTGATGTATCATGTAACCATGGAAGGAACTGTGTTCAACTGGGTGAATATAGTGGTTGATAGCCTATCATCCTATATATTTGTAGCACGGGAGGGATTGTTATCAACCCAAATGGCACTTCTCCATACGAGTGCCAACATTCCCTATGTTGGTACACAAAAGGACATTTTAGGATTGAAGTTTTCCAAAACACTATAGATGGGCATGACATGAGATGCATTTATCCTTCAACCAGCTTGCCATATGAGCTTTCTAAGTGTTGATTGGCGTACATGACTATCTTCATTGAAACTCGCATATGTACATGACTATTCCAGTTGACAACTCGCGTACTGTACATGACTATCTCCATTGCAACCCATGTACATAAGCATACGCGGGTTTCCTTTAAGCAACTCGCGTGTCATACGCGGGTTGCCTATATTAATAGTCGCGTACATCTCCATTCGACATTAAAAATTATAAATCATGATTAATGGAGATTATTTGGGCCCTAATCATTAACTACCCCAACCATCTCAACCTTCGAAACCACTCTATTTTCCAAAGTATAAATAGAGGCCTTGGGGAGGGCATTGAGGAATCAATTTTGGAGAGAAAAGTTATGCTAGTGGTATATCTTCAGAAGTCTTGGAGTAGCAGAACTCAGATTCCTTTGGTTGCAGAGGATTCCTTGTCTCAGGCGTTGGGTTGTACACTTATCTCATTCACTGATTGTTAATAAAGAGAATTCTTCTTCCAACATTGTGTTGAGTCTCTTTCATGTATTATGGTTGATGAATATGTTTGATTAAGCACTATATATTGTTTATCTAACATGTCATATATACATATATAAGGTTGTACTTGGAGAATTTTCTCTTTACAGGTGAAGGAGGTGCATCCCTGAAAGCTTTGGATAGAGGCAGAGCGGAAGAAGATCAAGCTTGGACCAACCGTTGGTAATCGGGTGAGTCCAATATTTCTTCCTATTTCCTTTCTGTACTTTAATAAAGCTAATTGTCTGCAAGTTTAGAAGTAATTTGGTAACCCTATACCCTAGGTTACAAGGGTGTTTAATCCTGAAAAACAGAACTAGCGACTCCGCTGGGGAGCCCACCCTACGGTGGCTTAACTCTATCGATCCTTTCCCAGTCTTTGCTTTTATTCAGTGTGTGGTGTTGTGTCTTGGTTCAGACTTATAGTGGTGTTTGAAGACCTTTATAATTTTTTATTTTGTTGAAAATTTTTACTCCTGTACGCGGGTTGTTGTGCTACACAGTCGTGTACAGAGGTCTGTGTACGTGGGTTGCTGTATTAGATAGTCGCGTATAGTACGCGGGTTGGGTTGCTTGTCCTTGTCCTTTTGTGGATTTTGTTTTGCATAGTGGTCTTTAGTACTGGCATTGCACTATAGGTTTGATATCCCTGTTAACCATACTTCGTGCTTTTTGGTAATCCCTTGAGTTTCTATTGCTTGGATTGTCTTTCTTTTAGCAATTTGAAGTGGATTTTCCTGTTGGGTGATAGGTCCATGTGCTGGTTGTCTGAATCAATGATCAGGGTTCTAGATACCGTATGTCCCATTCTATTTCTGAATAGTGTTGGTTTGTCACTTGCCTTTGATTGATTTCAGTGATTTCCATTCATGATGTCCTCCCAAGCTGGGTGTTTTCCAAGTATTCCTTAGGTGGTTGATCTTTGGTTTTTATAAGTCTGCTTTACTTCATTTTGCTTACTTTATATAGTTATATTATTCAAGCATACTCATGAATTTTTTCATTTAGGTGCATAGTAATCTTTGAGGAATTTGAAAAGTGAAAATAAAATCATTGGAAACATTTGCATTTGAATTTCATATGGTAGTTTTACTTTCAGTTTTTAATATAAAATCTCAAAAATTACAAAAACAAGTCTTAGTTTTCTCTTCTTTAGTTCCATTTTCATTAGTTTATATTTACAAAAAAAAAGAAAAAGAGAAGCTTGTTTTAAGTAGTGATATTTTTGCTTTGGAATTGATTTATACACCTGTTTTTTACGTTTCTTATCGAGTCAATAACATCATAGTATTTCACTCCACTTGCCTTCTGAGTAAAAACAACCCTTAAAATGAATGCCATAATTAAAATTTATTAGTAATTTTTGTTTTATAGGGCCATACACCTACTAGCTTAGGCTAGACTTGTGGGATAGGAAGTGTAAACTCCCCATAAGTACTTAAATTTAGACATAGTGGGCCAATCGATAGGTAAATCCTTCTCTTTATCGATAGTATCTGGGAAGATCCTCTCAAACGGGAGTTAAGCACGAGGTCGCGTGGAGCCATTGGATTGAGGAGATAACGCTCTGATTCCTTGTCGAAATGTAGACCAAGGTTTTTACCCATCTGGGGATTCTATCCTAGATAGAGTTTCAGGATCAGCTACCCTGCCCATGCATATGAATCAGGTTTGCGACTATCCCCCCATACTATTGGTATAGTTAAGGTAGCCTCTAGTCTCTTGACATCTAGGGTTTATGCATAGGTAAATTGGAAGGCTATTTCTTGTTCACCTTGGATGGGCTTGGAATGTAACCCTTGTTGAAAGTGTAGGAGGGCGGTGGGTGATTCCTCCGCTTGTGCCTAAGAACCTCTTCAAGGATGCTAAGAAACTGTCTCTCAACTTTCTTCGGGAATGCATATCTTGTACACCTTGTGAATGTTGAGACTTTAGGAATTTTTATAGTGATTTCTCTGTGGTTTGTCTGTGTTTAGCTGACCTTGGGGTTTGAATAGTCAAATTTACAACCATGGAGAACCAAGCCATCAGAAGGTCACGAAGGTTGCAAAACCTTCCTCCGATTATTACATTGGAACCCCCACCTCCCCCTCAAAGGTGGAGATTGGACATAGATGGTTCTTTTTAACCAATAGGAGTTAGGGAAGTTCTGGGTGAACCAGAACTTAGGGAAAACCATTTCAATTTTAACATAGTTGAGATAGAAGACTTGCAAGCTGACAAGTTTGCAAGGAATTTTAATACACCTCTAACTGACTTAAACGATCATGTGATCGTTTAGGTTCGTCTTTTCGATCCACCTCTGATCGGTGTCCCTATGGGCAGAATAATGTCTATTGCAGGAGAAAGTTCTTTTACTTCCACCTCAGCTACTCTGGTTGAAGGGGTACTACCTCCCCCAGTAGGTGCCCCTATATCAAGTATACCTACTACACCCTTAACTCCAGTGATCCGAGTGGTTCAACCACCAGCTCCCACAAGTATAGCAGGTGTTTCTGGTGGTATGGTTAATGGGATTCCTAGTGTACCTATAGTTCCTACTTCCTTCGCACACACTGCCCATAGTGGTCCGATAGGATCCTCGGCTTTTTTCTAAGGATTTCCTTGGAATGGGGGGAACATTCCCCCATCCACTCCATATGTAGGCCCAACACCCTCATATGTAGGGGTGCAGTTTGGAAACACTAACCCTTATTGTCAAGGTTTCTAAAATCCAATTTTTGCTCCGTTCGCGATCTCTCCCTTTTCGCTTTTTAGCAGAGGGATACCTGCTCCTATATTTCAAACCCTAGTTTCGACTGGGGCCACCAGAACCTCTTATTCTGCACCTCACACAAACAATCTTGTGGATTATGGATGGAATCCTTTCCAAAGCAACCCATCCACTTCACAACCGGCAGCAGGGGGCAACCCCACCTTCACATATGGGAATATGGGGGTAAGTCCCTCTAATCCCCAAACTGGTACTTTTAGTGATTCGGTTAGACCTAAGCTTCCTTTCCTGGCAACATTAAACTTGCCAGATTTGTCTAAATTGATGAATGACCTAGTGAGACATGATCCCTCCTGGCTACCCATCCCTACCAAGATGCCCTCGAATATCCCAAAATTCGAAGGAAAAGTTGGTGACGATCCTAGAGCTCATGCCACCACTTTCCATTTATGGTGCTCTTCCAACTCACTGAACAAAGATTCAGTTCGGTTGAGGCTATTCCAAAGAACTTTGATGAGTACTGCAGCAAAATGGTACATTGAATTGCCTTCTACTACTTTTAGCAGTTTTTGGGACTTGGCTAATGCTTTCCTTAGTCACTTCCAGCTTCCTGTCTGATATGATTTCAGAACAGACTTGTTGTCTACCTTCCGATAGAACAAGGAGACCCATATCTTGGATCACATCCAAGAGTGGAGGAGGTGGAAGAGCCTTATTAAAGCCACTATTCCTCCTGAGTTCTTATTAGAATGGTTCCTTAAATCCTTATTGCCTTATATATCTAAGGATGTATCTACTTCAGGAGTGACGAATGATGAAGAAGCTATCCTCGGGGTCCAACAATTAGATTTGATATATTCTTAGTCTGGGATCTTATATGAGATTATCCCTGAGGCACCGAAGCCAACACACGATGTAGAGAAACCTTAGCTTGGACCCCATGCCGATGGTGTGGTTGGTTCCGTGAATTCTCCCATTGTAGAATATTTGGCCAAATAGATCCATTAGCTGTCTTTCAAACATTATATGATGAAGGCAACAAAGGCTGCCCCCTCACCCCAAAATGCAAATGTTTTCACACAAACCTCTCAGAAGGGCAATTAGTATCCCGGTGGGAAAAAGAAGAGAGGAAAGAAAGGGGAGGGAAATTAAAACAAGCAAAACCCTGCAAACAATGCTGATGGGGGAAAGAAAGAAAAGAAGAAGGTGAAATTCCCATGTAAGTTGTGCCATGAAGATCACCTCACCCATCTTTGTCCCCTAATGGAACAAGCTTAGAAACTGTTAAAAGCTCAACAACCGGCTATCCTGAATGATCCTTTTACCAAGGACAGAATTCTACTTCAGCTTCAAATGTAGTAGGGGGCACGCCAATTATATCAACATGGTTCGATCCCAAACTTTACTACAGACCAGGAATAAGAACTATGAAAAAGAGACCTCGGAGAAGCGTAAGTCAATAGGTGAAACTTATAACCCTCTTATGATTGAGAAACCTGCCGAAATTGTGCCCAAGATACTGAAAGGTGTCTGAAAACCTTGCATAATCCTAATGCTAGGGCTGCAGCAAACTACTCTGTAGTTGAAGACTTATCCCAAACTCCTTGTGCAATGTCGGCATTAGAGGTGTTACAGAGTTGTCCTGCCCAGCGGGATGCACTCTTAGCAACCTTAGGTAGTATGGACTCATCGAGTCTCATGGAGAAATTTAATTTGTTTGATGTCAAAATTCGCCTACCATATCATTTAGCCTTATCGATAGATGTTATCCATGGTGGAAATACCATTGGAAGAGTAGTTGTCGATGAGGGTGCTTCTACATGTGTTATGTCCCTGTCTTGTTGGAAATCTCTTGGATCCCCAAAGCTAGTCCCGTTAAACACCCTACTTATTGCTTTCGACGGAAGGTCATTCTGTCCGCATGGTACCCTACCGGCTTTTGAAATTAAGCTGGCAGGGAAAGCGGTGTCTATTGAGGTAAAGGTGATTGATGCACCTTTGGATTATAATTTGCTCTTGGGAAGAAGTTGGACTTATGCCATGTCTGCTATTGCATCAGCTGTCTTTCAGGTGGTAGTGTTTCCATACGAAGGGAAGTTGCTTACTGTTGACCAACTCATCTTTACTCGAAAATGCCGCATGGAATCTAATGAGTCCACTGTGCCATTCATTGATCAGGTCAAACCTGCTTCAGAGAGATTAGGGGCTGGAATGTACACATCATTGATGGGCACATTTCATCTTCCAGCTCCGATGAATTATATAGGTTCTACTACTGTGGGGAAGTCCATAGCTACGGTTGTTGATAGGACTGATCCTTGGGTTCTCCCTTCCCACCATGAACCTGAAGTTCCCTTATCGACAGTGGAAGTGGCTTATCAAGCTATCACCCAAACCACTGTTGATCCCTTTCCGGTCCCCCTCACAGTCTCAGAGGAACTAGAAGAAGCCTTTTTGACTGCTTGGGCAGAAAACTCTTTGCATTCTACATATTGTTTAGATATGGTTTTACCTTTTGATGAATCCATTCTGGAATCCATGTGCGGATGAGATAATATCAGTGAATATCTTCACCATTGATCCACTTTCTTCCAGAGTTAAGCAAGATAGAGAATCAGGAGTTTCATATGAGACTGGAAGACGAGGTTGATATTCCCATTAAACCATTACCAAGGGAAGGAATGTTTGTTGAGGGGAATATGGAAAATATTTCCACTAGCATCGCTATCAACATCTCTGTAAATCCTAACATTGTGTAAAATATACATATTGGCGCAAACTCCTCTCCTGAGGTGATTGCGATCTATACAACCTTGTTTAAGGAATTATGTGACGTTTTTTCCTGGTCATATGAGGAGATGCCAAGCATTGACCCATCTATAGTCGAGCATGAGATCCAAACATATCCTGACACTAAACCTGTTCAGAAAAAGTTGATACCTGTCAACCCGTGTAAAGCGGCGGCAGTAAAGGTTGAAGTTGAAAAACTGTTGAAAGCTGGTTTCATTTATCCCAAAGCTTTGATAGAATGGGTATCCAATCCGGTTCCTGTTGATAAAAACCAAGGGACCATATGCGTCTGTAATGACTATTGAGATTTAAACAAAGCCTATCCTAAGGACAACTATCCCACTCCATTTATAGATTGAATTATTGATGCTTGCGCGGGAAGTGAATTCTTTTCATTTGTGGATGGTTTCTCCGGATACAATCGAATTCAAATTAAATTGGAAGACCAATATAAAAAAACTTTCATTTGTCCTTGGGGTACCTTTGCATACAAGAAAATTCCCTTTGGATTGAAAAATGTTGGGGAAACCTTTTAGTGGGAAATGAATTTTTCCTTTCACGATATTCAGGCCATTGTTGAACCCTACCTTGATGATCTACCTGCACATTCTCATAAGAAGATCGATGTTGGGCAATAGGGCAGACCCGATTTAATCCTTATGCGTCACACCAACAAAAGACCCACCGTGTTGGCCCTTTCGGCAACAACCTGCGCGCAGGTTGCAGTCTCACCCGAAACAGCAATGGGGTGCCGCAGAATCAGGTTTCTGCATGCAGAGAAGGGTATTACTGTACCTTAGCCTTTAAACACAATTATTAATCAACACTTGTACATTTATCATTCATTCACATATAACCTCGCAGCACAATAAACAAACTAAACTTGCATAACCCACTACGGGGAATTCACAACGAAGCTTATTACTAGCAGTGATCTATGTTATCAGATGTATTCAGTTTAATGCATGAAAATAATAGAAACAGAATCAACACAATAAAACCACGACACCAAATATAACGTGGTTCACCCCCAGTGTAGGGGCTACGTCCACAAACTGCATTTTATTCCTCTTTCCTCAAAACCACAGTCGATCTGCGCATTCAGCTGCAGATCTCTTTAGTCCTTTATCAGCCGCGCACACAGCAGCAGGCTCCTGCGCACACAGCTGCAGGTCTTTCTTTCCTTTCTTTACAAAAAACCCTCTGCGCACACAGCTGCAGAGGTCTTCCACGCACACAGCTGGGACTTATCCTTTCCTTACAAAAACCAACCTTACTTTGCCTTATCTTTCTTTACATCAAAAAGCCTAACCTATCCTTTTTTACACAAGCGCTTATTTATACTGCGCAGTTTTACAAAACCATGGTCTTAAACCATGGGCACCCAAAAACCCTAAACCCTGGATTTAAACCATGGGTTTATTACAAAAAGAGGGTTTTGACTTACCCTGACACCCCTAAGAGTGTCTTTGCCCATAGCTCCGCTTACAAATTTTCTAATTAACCGTGGAGTTACCCAAACATGGAGTATGCGCCCCAACAGGCCCCTAAGACTCACTAGTGGCCCGTCCCGGGACACTCTGTGAAGACTCTGGTGGGTGAATTTTCTGCGCGAGGGCCTAGAAGCGACTGGTGATATTATGCAGTATCTCATCAGCAGCTTTCTCCTTTTCCACCAGTTCCTGTAATACTGAAGAAGAGTCTGTGTCAGCTTTTTCCTGCGCAAAAGTGTCATAGGTCTTCAAAATTTTGAGCTGGCTCTCTGCAGTATTGGTCAATTCTAATGCTTCATCAACCAGGGGCTGTAAGGCATTTTCTAGCATCGTCACCTTCGTCCTGGAAGACTCGATTTCCTGTTGAAGTTCCTTGCTGCGCTTTACTTTAGCCATCTTCTGCATAGGTGGCAGTGTCTTGATTTCTATTCGGACTGCATCTAACTCATCCTGGCGCAACTTGATAGTTTCCTGAATTTTCCCTACATCTGGATGGTCCTGCAGGTTTGCCCATGCTTCTATGCTGTCTTCCATTAGTTTTGCATCACTAGCCACGTTGTCTGATATTTTTGTTGTTGAAGCCTTGATATCCTGTTGGCGCTGTTCTCGGACCTCTGGTGGGGTCTCAGGGGGAATGCGCAGTTGAAGTTCTGCAATCTGTTGCTGATGTTCTATCTTCATCCTTTCCAGCTCACCACGGGACTGCTGGGCATAATCTCTCATCTTAGCAATCTTCTGCTTGGGTTCCTCTGTTTCCTGTATGTCATAGTCAGAAAGACTCCGACATGCCTCATCCAATGCTTGCATTAGCGTAGTTGTTGTCTGTTCAGCCTCTTTCTTCTGTTGTGCAATCTCTTCTAAGCGTGCGGCAAAAATTTTGTTTTGCTTGATGGAGTCTTCCAGTTGGGTTTGTGATACTTGGGTTCTGGTATGGATTTCTTTTGTAATCGCAAGCTGACGGAGGTGTAACTCTGACATAGGCATCTTTGTATAATTAAGCTCCGCGGTTATATTTGTCTGGGGTCGAGAATCGATGTCAGGCTGCATCAGAATTGCACTTGATACCTGTCCCTGGGGATCCCTGAGTGGCCATTGCCTAATATCCTGCTGCGGGGGTGCCATAGTGCTGCTTGTCGCAGTACTGGGTGCTGATTTTGTGGTTAGCTCTTTTAACTCCGATACCCTGTTTGCGATACCTGCAAGGCCAGCAAGATGTAGTTCCGTGAATTCAGACCATTTTTTAGTAAGCGCTGTTGTAGACTGTTTGAGAGCATGCTTCAGTGCATCCATCGTGACAGCGGCTTCGTCCTCGATATCTTTATCCTTTGATGCTTTTACCTTTTTGCGGGACTATGGCTTGGTTACCTCGGCTACTTCTGGTGACTTGCACTTTATTGGTGGGGTAGGATCTGTTATGGTCTTGACCGACTCCTCATCCTGTTCATCCTGCTCATCCTGTTCACTATCTCCACCCTAGCCATTGTTGTTTATCTGCGAATCACTTGGATCTTCGCTATCTTCCAATGGGCTTTGCTGCTGCGCCTGACTCGTACCTGCGCCAATATTGGTAGCTAGAGGAACCGGAATAGAGGGTTTTTTCCCTAAATCTTTCAGCCATTCGGCCGGCCATAGCTGAACGATCCGCCGGATATCTGGTTCCGTGACTACATATGGTAGTTTGAAACATTGCCGTTGAGGATCTGCACGAGCTTGAATGAAAACATGATGCATGTCGGCACTAAAGTGCGCGACACCCTCGTATTGAGAGAACACTTCGTTGGTAAGTCGAGGTGTTCGCACTATCTCATAGTGAAGGCTCATAGCATAGAAGACGAACACAGTGTTCGTCATCTGTTGAGTTTCCTTATCTGAGGATACCCAAAGGGAGGCATACCTTGCTGCCCCTAGCGTGCCGGGGTTTATTTCGACAAACTGGGCTTCAGTGGGTTCCTTCCACCCAACTAATGCAATAAGGATTATAAGCCAAGAATAATGAAAAGGTCTACCTTTCTCTTGCGCATCGCGGGCATCCTCCAAAAACTCCTTGGCAAGATAGCCGGCCCAATTATAAGTATACCCCTCAGCGCAGTTCATAGCAATCCTGATAACCGGGGCAGGTACTTCGGTTGGCCTGCATTTCCTTATGAGTTTGCAGGCTAAGAGTTCAGCTGCAAACTGAATGGGCTGCTCCCAAATCGCGGAAGTATGATAACCCCATTTCCCCTTCGTCAGGCCAAACCGCTCCTTCATGGTTTGTGCGAGCTTTGTGTCGTCATGTTTGGACGGAAACTCAGTTCCCGGATCTGGTCCTGCCATGGGTAAACCTGTGATCCTATGGATGAGGGCGGCGTCAATAGGAATTTGCTGGTCCCCTATCCATAAGTAGCCATCATGCACCAGGGCTAGTAACTGCTTGGCCACTACAGTCACATGTATGCCGCGTCCAAAATGGGGAATGTGAAATAGCTTGAGTAGGCCAGCTTTGTCCAGACCCATAGCCCATGTTTGCACTTCCAGTAGTGTGACCTTATGATCGGGGTACTTGACACGGTGCAGATATTTAGCTGGGTCAAACTGTGGGAACTTGCCATGGTCATTGGTATCATGATCGCTGTACTTAAGCCGATCAATCTTCCCTGTCATACTGCCAATCAGCTGTACGCCTGATGGTAACGAAGGTGTGGCTAATGTAAATTTCTTTGTCCGACGGGGTAACGCGGTGCCTGGGTGAACTGGTGGTAGATATGCTGGCCGTGGCGGCGGAATGTTCTCCCGTCCCCCAGCCGGGGCCTGTGCGGAGCTAGAGGGCTCCATAGGATGAGCCGCTGGTGTTTGCCCTGTTTGCTGCGGCCGGTCTTGGTTGCGCTTGGTGCGAATTTCAGTTCTAGATTTTCTCCTAGCAGACCGTGTCTGCATCGGCCGTGGTGGCGCTGGGGGAGTGGCTTCACAGGAAGCTATGGCAGGCGGCCGAGTAGAGCAGGTGATCAGACCCTCTTGCTCGAATTCTCTGACCAAGGCGTCAATCTCGCTTTCGGTGGTCATGGGTTCATTCAAAAAGCCTGAAGAAATGCAGGATGCGATTTTTCCTAACTTAGGCATCTTCTTATACACGCCATCGATCAACTCAGGAAGGACAGTGCATTGAAAGCACCAAATCTGGTGGAAATCTTGTCCATGTGGGGCGCGATTACCAGTACCGGTCGTAGTACAGTCATTTAAAGCAATTAAATTCCCGCCGCCGCCAAAATGGCTGCCTCCCAACGGTCGGATTTTGGGCCTCGCTACATTTTTGGGCTGCGGCAGAAACATGGTCACAGCCTCAAAGTAATGAGCAAATTCAGCCCAATGGTGCCCTTCGACCCGACCTGGTAATATCTGCGATAGGACTATTAAATTTGAGGTGCGAGCGTCTTGGCTCTGCCCCTTGAACTTACTTCGCACTGCTTGAGCTTGCCTTATAAATGTGGGGCACGTGACTTTCTGGTAGGTTCCCCGACGGAGCTGAAGTTCTGTAGGGTCGGCCCCCCATGCTGCGGTAGCGTCTATTGCTACTTCCAGATGTTGGATGTTTTGGGACTGAGGTACTTGTTCTGGTATCGGCAGAATAATTTTTCTAGCGTCTGTCATCCCAACCTGTACAGGCACTTCTCGAGGCTGTGCGCTAATGCATCGAAGAGACTGAGTGATCTGCGCACACCTATGGCCATGTAGCTCGTACAGTCGTTGTTGCTAGTTCTCCAGACCATCATCTGAATCAGACATGCAGGAGCTATCACATTGCCAATCCATTACACCATCATCATTAGGTTCGACATAATCTGCATCCGTGGCTGTGATGTTATAGATGTGGTCTAGAGGATCCTGCTCCCCTTCATCTCTGATTGGTTTTGTATATCTTTCTCCTTGGGATGGGTCGAGGGGTATAATAACGCGTAGGCCATTTCCTTCGAAGGTCATCTGTCGCCTTTTAAGGTTGATGATTGCAGCATTGGCCATGGCCCACTCGATTCCCAACAGAGCTAGATAAGGGTTACTGTCATCAATAATCTCAATAACTTCAAAGTCTACTAGAGTACTGACCCCATCGATGTCGATTGGGACACTAAGAAGTCTCCCTAGTGGTACAATCCATTGCTGGTTAGCTAGTCGCAGCTGTATAGGTGACCAAACCAGGGAAGGCTTTCCCATTTGTCCCCAGGTCTGCTTAGGGAGGAAATTGACATCTGATCCAAGATCCAGGATGACATCAGTCATATCATATTCTCCTATCTGGACATTCAACCTCATTTCCCTTCCTGTTCTTCGGACACGAATAACATTTTTCTCCTGATCAATTCCTCTCTGAGGGTCTGTGACAGCAAGAACTTTTTGCAGCTCATTTAGAGCGTTCTGATTGCGCAAGAGTTTCATACAGCTCTGCAAGAAAGAGGATAGTGTACTTACTTTATCCGTCGAGGCCCCCTGTAGCTGTGAAGCCTGCTGGTGTTGCCGCACAGATATTTTGACAGCGCCATCAACAGTATCGCACCGGGCCTCCTGGACTGATGTGTTATCCTTCGCAGGGCCAAGGGCTGGGACTGTTTTGGAGGCCTGTTGTGCGCACATCGTAATAGGTTGCTTTGGCGAGTCTTGAATATGTGTCGTAGCTCACTCCGGGTGACCACATTGAGGGCTGGGGCAGGTCTTTGCTCCACGAAAATCAACTGAATACTTGGAGTAGGACCACGGTTGTTTTCCTGTATCTTTGCAAGGAGCTGGGGGCACTGTTCAATCACATGATCCACTGCGCGGCAGTACCGACATGTCGTAGTGGGGTTCCGACAGTCGCGAGCCAAGTGACCCGCTTGATTACAATTGTAACACACAACCTGGCCTCTACCTCTGCCGGTCATCCCACCACGGCCGCGACCACCAAAAGCACCTCTGCCGGAGGTGCCGCCACGGTAACCATAGCCATCACTATTCTGGGCTTCATTGTGGAATCGGTAGGTATCAGAAGTGCGCTCTCGCATAAGGTCATAGCTACGACATTCTTCTTCATTATGCCCAATGGACTTACAAAACTAACAGTAGGGGTTTTTGGGAACTGGAACATATCTCTGAAGAAGGGGGTAGTGCTCAGGGCGATGCTGGCTAGGGGTGCGGCAAATATCGCAATATATCGCACCAGCATTGAATTGGGTAGGCGTGCCCATGCTGAGGTAGGTTCTGACCAGGGGGCACTGGTCCCTATCGTGACCCTCGGACTGACATTGCGTACACCAGACCTCCTCTCGGCTGGTTTTAGCTTTCTTCATGTCACGAAGTTCCAGGGCCATTGCTGCCAACTGCTCTTGGATTTGAGCAAGCCCAGAATCGTCTCCGACGGGAGCGGTCTCTAGCTTCATTGCGATTTCCAGAGCCTCTTGCTGGTCAGCAACCTTCTGTTGCATGAGCGGCGTTCTGATATGCGGTAATAACGCAGCGATAAACCATTCCTTGTGCTGCGCAGGACTAATAGTGAAGCTTACTTGGTCTAATAAGACTTTGAATCTCTGGTCAAAGTCCCACACACATTCGCCGTGCCGC
>LPNX010124190.1:307239-330101 GCA_001517045.1 Pseudotsuga menziesii | reverse complement strand
GTTAGTACTACTAAACTAGCAGTCTGACTCAAATAATAAGATACCCTTTTCAACCAATAGTATTTTAATCTTCAAGCTTAAGGAATTTAAAAACTTACCGTGGGGCCCCTTAAAGAACTGTCGTTCAGCTTCGCTGAAATAAGTGCTTGTATCAATGGCAAATTCTGTTACGAAGGCCTCCAATGTGCACGTCGTCCAGAAATCGACAGCGCGGGATACCTCGTTGTTCACGTGTTGCACAAGGTTGACCCTTGCGGGGGTCCACACAGGAATCCATCGAGCTTGAAAGTTCGTCCTCCTCTCTGTTAACCTAGACAACCACTGGTGCAACTCTATATGGAAACGACCAAAGAAAATTTCATAAGTATCACAAAAAACATACCGTTGTAAAAAGTCACTTGCGCTTCGACACGGATTCATATTCTCTTGCTGCGTGAATTGCAAACAGATCTCAGCAAACCAATCCCTGATGTCCTTCACAAAGGGCCTCCAGAACATAGCCCTTGTGGTACAAGGTAAACCCTTCTTGAGCAGGTACTGAGTTCAACCGGCAACGGAACCAATTTGTTGGGCAATAGGGCAGACCCGAGTTAATCCTTATGCGTCGCACCAACAAAAGACCCACCGTGTTGGCCCTTTTGGCAACAACCTGCGCGCAGGTTGCAGTCTCACCCGAAACAGCAATGGGGTGCCACAGAATCAGGTTTCTGCATGCAGAGAAGGGTATTACTGTACCTTAGCCTTTAAACACAATTATTAATCAACACTTGTACATTTATCATTCATTCACATATAACCTCGCAGCACAATAAACAAACTAAACTTGCATAACCCACTACGGGGACTTCACAGCGAAGCTTATTACTAGCAGTGATCTATGTTATCAGATGTATTCAGTTTAATGCATGAAAATAACAGAAACAGAATCAACACAATAAAACCACGACACCAAATATAACGTGGTTCACCCCCAGTGTATGGGCTACGTCCACAAACTGCGTTTTATTCCTCTTTCCTCAAAACCACAGTCGATCTGCGCATTCAGCTGCAGATCTCTTCAGTCCTTTATCAGCCGTGCACACAGCTGCAGGTCTTTCTTTCCTTTCTTTACAAAAAACCCTCTGTGCACACAGCTGCAGAGGTCGTCCACGCACACAGCTGGGACTTATCCTTTCCTTACAAAAACCAACCTTACTTCTCCTTATCTTTCTTTACATCAAAAATCCTAACCTATCCTTTTTTACACAAGCGCTTATTTATACTGCGCAGTTTTACAAAACCATGGTCTTAAACCATGGGCACCCAAAAACCCTAAACCCTGGACTTAAACCACGGGTTTATTACAAAAAGAGGGTTTTGACTTACCCTAACACCCCTAAGACTGTCTTGGCCCATAGCTCCGCTTACAAATTTTCTAATTAACCGTGGAGTTACCCAAACATGGAGTATGCGCCCCAACAATCGATCACCCAGATCACTTGCGTTTGATTTTTGAACGATGCAGATACTAAAAGATTTACTTGAATCCCCACAAGTGCATTTTTTGTGTCGAGTCAGGGAGACTGCTCGGATTCATTGTTTCTAACAAAGGCATTCAGGTGGATCCTTTGAAAGTTGAGGCCATTGTAAATCTACCTCCTCCTCATTCTATCAGGAAACTTCAGAGCCTGCAAGGGAAGTCCAATTTTCTTCGACATTTCATTGTAAATTATGCCAAGATTACTAAGGGTTTCATGCGCTTGTTAAAATAGGACAACCCATTTGTATGGGATGAAATTGCACAACTCGCTTTCAAGGCATTGAAAAAAGCTTTGTTGTCAGAACCATTATTGCGTCTGTCAGATTACTCTAGGGATTTTATATCGTATCTGGCCGCATCTGAGTTGACCATAGGGGTATTCCTAGTCCAGGAGGACGATAAGCTCCAAGAGCATGTCATTTACTATCTCAGCCGTGCGTTATCCAGACCTGATCTTAGGTATTCCCACGTCGAAAAATTGGCCTTAGTAGCTATTTATGCTATTTAGAGGTTACGTCACTGCATCTTACTAAGGACTACGATGGTAGTGGCGGATGTTAATCCTTTTCAATATGTTTTGTCTCGACGGATAGTTGGAGGCAAATTCAACAAATGGATAGTCATTCTCCAAGAGTTTGACTTGTATTTTTGAGTCTGCCAAATCCAAAAAATCCTTATTTTTTGCTGAGCTCATTGCAGAATTTCCAGTAGATGAAGATGTAGCTATTGAAGAAGACTCATTCCCAAATGAGCACATCTTTTTTATTTCCACCTCTAACCCTTGGTATGGAGATATACGTATCTATCTCTAGACTTTGAAGTATCCTATAGCTTTCTCACGGGAAGAACAACGTAAACTACACCTACATGCCAAGAACTACCTCATCATAGGAGATACTTTATACTGTAGGGGGGTAGATTCTATTTTGCGTTGATGTCTTACCCACGAGGAAGCAGAGATTGTCCTAAATGATGCGCATAGTGGAGTGTGTGGAGGTCATTTATCTAGGTTAGCAACGGCCTAGAAGATATTACGTGCCAATTATTTCTGGCCCACAGTCTTTAAAGATTGTGTGGAAGCCGTGAAGCACTGTCATACTTGTCAGCTTTACACCAAAAAGATGTGGTCACATCCTGCTCCATTATTTCTTGTCATCTCAGTGGGCCCCTTCATGAAGTGGGGGATTGATTACGTGACGTGTAACCCAGCCTCGGCTGGGGGGCACAAATATATCATTGTCGCTGTAGACTATTTTACGAAATGGGCAGAGGCAATGCCCACCTTTAAAGCTAATGGGGAAACTACATCTTTTTTCATTTTTAATCAAATTATCGCACGATTCAGTATACCTAAAGTGATTATAATTGACCATGGCAGCCATTTCCAAAATAGCATGATGACTGAATTGACAACTATGCTAGGATTTAGACAAGAACATTCATCTTCGTTCTATCCTCAAGAAAACGGTCAAGTCGAGGTTGTTATAAAAACTTTGAAAACTATCCTCAAACGTACTATTAACGAAGCTCGTTCCAACTGGCATATCATGTTGTATCCTACACTTTGGGCATATCGGACCAATGTGAAAACTGCTACAGGTTTTTCTCCCTTCCAACTTGTTCATGGAGTGGAATCCGTTACCCCAGTTGAATGTGAAATCCCATCCTTAAGAATTTCTATCCATGTGTTACCTGATATGTCTGAGCTAGAAGAAAGTATATTACATTTAGAACATCTTGATGAACAATGTAGAGATGTGCTGAAAGCAAACCAATCTCATTAAAATAGGGTCAAAATCCAATACGATAAATCGGTCAAGCCTCGGTTTTTCTCTAAAGGGGTGCTTGTTTTGCTTTGGGACCAAGACAAAGAACCCCTGGGGGTAGGAAAAATCAGGTCTATGTGGTTGGGGCCTTATGTCGTATCAAAGGTGTTAAAGAAGGGCGCATATGAATTGATTGATTTTGATGGGAATAAGCTGCCTGATCCTAGAAATGGGCTCTACCTAAAAAAGTACTATGCTTAGGCTTAGCACTTTTTCTTGTATTTTATTGTATGTATATTTATGTACACTAGTTCATCGGTTTGTGTTTTTTATACCATCTGCTGATTTTTTTAGATGTATTTCGAGAGGTTCGTAGGTTTTGCTGATGGCGCCAGTCGCCACACTTGTAATTCAGCTTCACCTGCATGGGTCATTTATTTGCCCTCGGGATAGTTAGTTGCCTCAGGAGGTGCTTGCTTAAGTCCTGCTACCAATAATGTGGCTGAATATAGGGATGTCATTGAGCTTCTATGGGATGCTTTGTCACATGGTATCACTCAACTAGAAGTCTGACTGGACTTTGAACTGGTTGTTTCCAAGCTCAATCGGGCTTATCAGGTGTGGAACCCTATTTTATTGCGTCAATTTATGCAAGTCAGGTTATTGGAAAGAAATTTTGAGTTAAGTTACATTCAATCATATTCCAAGGAATCAAAATTCATTAACTGATGCATACACTAATTACATCTTGGATTGGCATTTAACACATTTTACATAAAATTATGCAGCAAATACATAAAAAACATTTGTAAATAAACCGACAATATATGTGTGTGTGTGTGTGTGTGTGTGTGTGTGTGTGTGTGTGAATATCTGTCCATATAGATAGGTCGAGTCTCTGATCCTCAGATCTAGTCATAACTATATAATATACAAAAAATATACAAAACATGGATCATAGTCCATAAAATGCTTCTAGGTCTAAGCTGGACCTCCTTGGGCACTTGGACCCCCATGGTCCCCTCGATCACCCTGCACTCAGGCTTCTTCAGTCTCTTCAGGTTCAGTAGCCTCAACAACATCTATGTACACAAGTACTGCTCTGGCTACTCGTCTCAGAAGGCATATCTAGATAGGTGGTACACCAACCACTAGCTCTTGCATGATGGTTGGGATGTGCTCAATCCATAAGGTAGGTACTCTCTGGGTAAGCCTAGCCAGCTTCCCCTTACGAACCCTAATCAAGCCCTGGTCTTCTCCCAAAATAGGACACAAATACATGCATGGATTCCCAGCAGGGTGGACTGGTCCAATATCTGCATTTTGACATTTTAAATGGATTAGAACTCTTATACATATGTATATATCTCTATATTTAAAATTCATAAAAATTTTAAAAATTTTGAAAAATAAAAATTACCTAACTCTCCCCATGCTCCTTCTGGAGGGAGGACGAGGTCAGTATCACCACGGAAATCTAATCCAGCATATGGAAACTGTTCCAAGGCTGGCAACTGTTGCTCCCACCAAAAGTAGAATTCATCGTCATAAACACTCTAGACCGAGCCACCACCTCCCTGGTAGAGGAAGATATCTCCCCACCTACTCAGCCTAGGCTGACAGGGAGAACGAACTGGAAATGGTACTGCAGGACTCAATCTTGGCACTCTCTCAAAGAAGAAGGCTACTAATATGCTGGAATAACCAAAAATTTTCCTCTTACCTCTTTTGCAGTTAGAGATATGTTTTCTCATAATTGGGATCACTCCCGAGCACCAGTCATATAGGACTCCGTACATATAGTCTATTGCTAGTCTCATCTGGTTCTGGGTTGCAAGGTGAAGTGATGATGACCCTGCAACCTTCACTATCATGGTCGTCAACAACTCTAAAGAAAAGTTTTGAATGTGAACAATAGGAAGGCAGCTACCCCTCTTTTGAGTGCCTGGCTCGCAATATATATCAATATAGTTCTGTACACTTAGAGGGTCACCGCCTCTGCCAGTGCCTTCCAAGTTCATCGGAGCTCCCCATCGTGATAAACCAGCAATGAAATAGACATCCTCCGAAGTAATCTCTAAAGACTCACCTTGAAGGTCAAACATGCCCAAATCATGATCCCAATAATTTATCAAGAACTCTAAGAGGCGTACATTTGCCTGCATAGGTGAGGTACAGAAAAACTTCAATAACCCACTTTGACATAAAACATTCACTGTGGGGGCATCTTGAAGAGCTTCTTGGTCCATGTCTTCATGTTCTCGCTCCCTCCACTCAAGCACCATATTTCAATCTAATAATCAAGCAATTGCAAACCATTAGATTCATGTAAAATTTGAATTTTTTGACCCTACACATTCTTTTTATACCTCACGCAGCGTATGTGACTGTCTTTTTAGGAAACTCACGTACTATACGTGACTATCTTTCATGAAACCCATGTACAAAACACATGTATGCAACTATTAATATACCATACCTACGTACACAACGTTCCTGCTATGAGGGCGCTTGAAAACATGACATTAGGGCTCAAAATTAACAATTGCTTGGATCAAATGAAAGAGCATGGAGTGTAGTTTTACCTAACACTTGCGGTTTTGAGAATGGTCCATTGAATCGTCCACACCGAGCAATCGAAGGTAGAGGTAAAACTTGTCTTTTTATGGTTAAAAATCAAATGGTAAGCTTTTTATTCATATTTTGAACTATTTATAGGAAATTTATTTTCCAAGTGGGTTTTTTCCCTATAGTTCATAATTTTTAAACTAATGCCATATCTTTTCTTCCATGTGATAGGTTTATCGTCATTTTTAAGTTATTTTTTGCTCATATAGGATGGGTTTTGGTCATTTCACATGCATTTTGCATTTATACCTACTCCATCTTAATCCTAGCATTAACACTTCAACCACGGACTATGGTATTTTTAACCAGTAGATCCTTGTCTTTACCATTGCTCTTCCATGGATAGGACCTTTCTCCCATGAGTATCCTCATTTAGAACCTATTTATTGTCTTTCGATACTCATGCTGCAGCTGTGATAGGTTCATAGAAATATTTTTTATCTATTTTTCACACCAAACTTAGCCTCATTTTGGTCTCTTTTTACAAGCTATCCCTTTAAAGGAATCCCCGCCCCTATGGAGTTTATTTAGGCCCAAGTCTAACTCCTTAAATAGACAGCTTGACTACACTATAAACTTGTCCGTTCAAGCTCGTTAAGAATACGTGAATCAGAATCCACATTGGTGGTAGGTTATCTCTTTCTCGGACCATGTAGAATATACGAGAAAGGATCACTCTCTTTTCTACGGAATTGAGAAGAGTATTCTTAGGTATAGGTTTATCACTTTTCTGGACCTAAGGGACTAATTACGGAAAAGGAACACCCCATATGAGCTCAGTTTTCTCTTTTTTTGTGCTCTAGACCTAAACATGAAAAATATTCCAAGTGTACTTTATGTCTTTGTCATGCTCGTTAAACACCAAGAACAAAGCATCGAGTTTATTGTTGTAAGCCCCATTTCTCGTACTCAAATGGATCTTTCTGAGTGATCTTGCTTTCCTTCACACTAGTAAAACTCAAGCTATATGCTGCTCTCGAAGGAGCATTGGGTAGGTGGTAATTTAACCTTTTTTGGACCTCCTTGACTAAGTACGAAAAAGGTTCACCTTTTCTTCTATGGAAGTTAAGAGAGTTCTTCTGTGGTATGTTTTATACTTTTCCGGCCTCAAGAGACTAAATTGGATGAAAAAGGACCCCCCTGGAGTCTTATTTGGAGTTTTCAGACTCTCTAAACGTGAAAACACCAAGTGAGCATGTACTAGTTCGGGCTCATAAAATCCACGAATTAGTGACACTATCAAGCATTATTCCCTCTTCTCTTCAAGCTTGTCAAAAAATTAAGAGAGATTCAAGTTGACTTTCCTGGACTTGTTAAAATTTAACAGGGAAGGTAAGGAAGAAGTTTTCTTTTAGTTCTCAGTCAGTGGTAGCATGTCCTCCTTCAACATAGCACTCTCTATTTTTTCTGATACTCATGTATTAGTGTTCACTTTCAGTTTAGCTATTACTTCGATTTTCTTACTCCTCCTCTTGTCAGCTATACCTAGGGAATCTGATCATGTCTCCTACATGACAGATAAGTCTAGTTGTACTATTTGTAAATTTAAAATCTTCCTTGGGTCATCTCTGTGTCATGATCACTGTTCAAGGACTTAACCTATGTCTAATCTATATCCTGATTCCATCATTGTCGTATCTGTTACTACTTGTGCCTCCCTTCCTTTACCCAGTTCCTAGTCACTCTTGTGATCCGTTGGAGGATATATTTCCTTCCTTATCACAGTATGGTTTTGCATCAGCACTTCCTGACGATGAATACCTAGAGTTTTGATGATCGTACCTCAGGATTCACTTTCATTATTGGTGAATTCCTTTTTTTTAGTTGTTAATTATCACCTATTGGTTGACAATCTGTTGAATTCACTCCATGTTCGACTTCAATAACATCTATTCACATGGTTTGGATTGTACTGGTTCTTTGGGATTTTTTATGAGGACCTTAGTTTCACATCCATGGACTAATTTACGCAAGATTATGTTGTGGTTACTTACACAACTTCCAGATCTTTGAATTTTCATCATTATTGTATATTGTGGCTTCGATCCACCTTTGTAATATACGTGGTCTTGTACCCGTACTATATGATGTACTCAAATATTGTAAAGGAGCTAGTGTTCCAGTATATTGAACATAGCATCCTCGGATATGACTTTGTATATGACATTATTATGTATTTGTTTCAGGTACTACCTCTCCTCCATTGGACTTGTGAGTTCTCCAAAGATAATTATTATAATGTATTTCGGCCATCGCTTCCCTCTGACCTCACACATTAGGGGGCATCTGTTATCAACTCAAATGGCACTTCTCCGTCCGAGTGCCGACATTCCCTATGTTGGTACACAAAAGAACATTTTAGGATTGAAGTTTGACAAAACACTATAGATGGCCATGACACGAGATGCATTTATCCTTCAACCATCTTGGCATACGATCTTTCTAAGTGTTGATTGGGGTAAGCAACTATATTCATTGAAGCTCACGTATGTACGTGACTATTCCAGTTGACAACTCACATACTATACGCGACTATATCCATTGCAACCTGCGTACATAAGCATACGCGGGTTTCCTTTAAGAAACTCACATGTCATATGTGGGTTTCCTATATTAATAGTAACGCACATCTCCATTTGAAATTAAACAATATAAATCACAATTAATGGATATTAGTTGGTCCCCAATCATTAACTACCCCAACCATATCAACCTCCTCAACCTTCAAAACCACTCTATTTCCCAAAGTATAAATAGAGGCCTTGGGGAGGGCATTGAGGAATCAATTTTGGAGAGAAAATTTATGCTGGTGGTATATCTTCAGAAGGCTTAGAGCAGCAGAACTTGGAGTCCTTTGGTTGCTAAGGGGTCCTTGTCTCAGGTGTTGGGTTGTACACTTATCTCATTCACTAATTGTTAATAAAGAGAATTCTTCTTCCAACATTTTGTTGAGTCTCTTTCATGTATTATGGTTGATGAATATATTTGATTAAGCACTATATATATTGTTTATCTAAACTATCATATATACATATATAAGGTCGTACTTGGAGAATTTGCTCTTTATAGGTGAAGGAGGTGCATCCCTGAAAGCTTTGGATAGAGGCAGAGCAAAAGAAGATCAAGTTTGGACCAACCGTCGATAATTGGGTGAGTCCAATATTTCTTCCTATTTCCTTTCTATACTTTACTAAATCTAATTGTCTGCAAGTTTAGAAGTAATTTGGTAACCCCAGACCCTAGGTTACAAGGGTGTTTAATCATGAACAACAGGGATTGCTCAAGTAGAATTCTGAATTTTACATGGGTTCATTCTTGATTGATTTTGTACTCTACTTACACAAATTTGAGAAGCTAAATTGTGGTTGGAAAGAAGGAAAAGCACCTATTTACACCACCTACCCATTGTTATGGTCCCATAAGTATCATAGCTCATATAAACTCATCTATGAGGAATTCCTAATGCCTCTATATCATATGATATTTCTAGAAGAATGTAAATGCATGTCTGAAGGTGTTCTAGATTCTATCAGGGAGTATGGGGATTACTTCTTCTCTAAAGATGGTACTTATTTGAGGATGTACGGGGAACCAAAGCCCCTTCCCTACTTCCCAAGTACATCACTGACTATGTAGTGCATAAGGAAGCAGTAAGACAACTGTTTCTGGACGAATTTAGGAGCTTCTTGTTCGATATAAAGAAGGAAATTTTTCCATCGATGCCTTTTTATGTCGGCAGCTATAAATTTACCAAAGTCAAAAGCACGCCAAACTTTGTGAAATACCTAGACATGTTCCATTTTGGAGAAAAGAGATTTCACAGGAATGATTCTCAAGGAAAGGTTGCTGCACACAAGGAACTGGTAAAGGCGAACTTCGAATACTCTGACTATCTAAACAAAGATGAAGAGGTGTGCTGCAACACTTGTAATATGATCACCCTAAACAATCACTTAAAAGAAAAAATCATAGTGAGAGGAGGAAAATTTAGCAACAACAGTACCATTGAACAAAAAATCCATGAAGAAGAAGCTGCTCGAAAAGAAAAAGAGGCAGAAGCACAAAGGTTAATGGAGGGAGCAAAGCAACTCCTTGCTAGAGAAGCTCAGAGAGAGAAAGAAGAAAAAGAGCAGAAGTAGAAAGAAGAAGAAGAAAGAATAAAGAGGGAATTAGTGGATAAAGAAAGACAAAAAGAAGAGAAGATAGCATAAGAGCTCAAAGGGAAAGAGTAGGAGGATATAGAGAGAGAGACTCAGGAACAGAGTTATTCCCAAGACAATCCCAAAAATCCTCCTTCCACTTCAGGGGAAATATTAACTGAAGGTCACCTCCCTATTGCTTATCTAGGCTTCGTACACTTTACAACCTCTAAGAAGCATGCGATTGCAAGTTTGGATAAAGTGTTTTTCGATCATAAGAGGAAAATGATTGTTTGGAGATTTGAAAAGAAGTTGAAAATAGGTACCTAGCCTGAAGTAACCACGGTTACTCAAAAGGGTTGTAATACCAAATACAGATGAGGATACAGAACAAATGGCCTCGCTCAGTGTTCCACCTGCACAAGTGTTATAGTGGATTTCACCACACTAGGTGAATCACACATTGTATGGCCTTCCCCTGTCCCGCTGCAGACTCATTATTCCCTATGGACCATTTGTTGTCTTTTGATGTATCATTGAACATCCCTAAAAACATTAGAAAAATGATATACACGGCCTTTTCCCTGATAACCGCGTACATACGCGGATATTCCCTCTATAGTCGCGTACATCGGGATGTGTGCATAATCCAAAACTGTTGGAGCGTTCCTTGACTTGGATCCGACTCATATGACTCCTGGCCTTCCATATGCCTTGAGATCGCACGGATTCGACCTTTCAGTATCACTTTGAAAAGCTATATAAGGAACCATTGAGACATTGAAAGCATAAGAGAGAATTGAGAGTATCGAAACTATAGTCCATTGTTGCCAGAACTATACTTGAGTCTGCATCCCTTTGTCCCTTTGGAGCACTGTTGTGTTCTTCCCAAGCTTGCCCTTTTCTTGTAAGCTTGCTATCGTAGTGATGGAGGATTGAAGTGGTGGAGGCCCAAGTGGGGGATTCAGTTTCTCCGGTTCGCAGACGTGCCGTCAGAGGTTGTCACTTGTAATCTCTGATTCATATTAATAGAAATATCTTTTCCTGTCCAGTAATGTGTATTTGAATGAATGTTGCATCCATTGGAATATGTCAAATGCTTATACATTATTGATTATATATGCTAGAATAGATCTAACACCAGGAAATATAGTATGCTTGTATTGTTTACTTTTTGTTGAGGATGTGCTATAACAATTCAAGCTGAAGATTGGAAAGCTCAACGGGGATCTACTTCAACCGTCTGGAATAAGGTACGAGGTTCGATCCTTTAGTGTTAGATGTTTTTATTTATATTGCATATTGGGAAAGATTGATTTCTGGAGTCTAGCTGTCTGTTGTGGTACCCCAAGCCATAGGAATTTCTCTCCGTAACAGAATTGGCGACTCCGCTGGGGAGTTCCTAGTAATTGTCCATTGGGGGTTGATCTTTTGGCATTCAATGTATTTGAATTGCTCTCTCTCTCTTGTTTCTGTGTCGGGTATGGGGGAATGTATGCCCGGTAGAGCCTGATTGGTGTGAATTTAGTCTCAGCCTGTCTGTTTGCCTGGAATTTTTGCATCTTTTTCTTCCTGTACGCGGTTTTGTTACTTACAGTCACGTATACACGCGGTTTCCCTTGGGATTTCCGTGTATCCACGCGGGTTCACTGCGCACAGTCGCGTATACCCTGGTTTTTTACCTTTTTGTGGAAGATAATGGATTGCTGGGTGAATGCTGTTAGTTGCTGAGTCTCATTTGGCACTACCTGAGTCTGTTAATACCTCTGTTTTTTACCAGAAACATTTTTTTTAGCCTAAATTTTTTCTTTTAGGAAAGTTCTTGTCATGGCATCTTTGATTTTTTGTTTGAGATTAGTGCATTAGAGTCCTTTTGCCTTAGTTCTTTGCTGGAATGTTGTTTATGTGTGCTTGCAGAGTCTGGGGTGGTTAGAGTCATTCTTTTGCTTTTTGTATCTCTTTATTTTCAAAAAATCCAAAATATTTGCTTATCATCATGCATTGCATTATGCATTTTGCATTGTACTTGCATTATATATAGATTTGCTTTGGAGTAATAGTTAGGAATTCATATAGGGAAATTTGCATTCAGCATTTGAAGAAGAAATTGTGCATTCACGTAGTACGCATACCCTTTTTTCATGGACACAATGCATCTGCATTGATTGTTAGGTGTGCATTTTACTTCTTGTTGCGTCATAACACCATTAGTTGCATGACCATATCCTATTTTTGAGTAAATAAAGCCAAACTAAAATCAATGCTAAATAAAATGAATTACACTCTTTTCTTTTCTAGGGTGCACCAACAAGCTTAGGTTTTAGGATCTTGGAATAGTTCATTGAAAGTTAATTCTCCAAGATCACTAAACAACAACAACTAGGTGTCTGTCCAGGAAGTGTGTGAAATCCTTTATATAACCAGCGTTCTCAGGAAGCTCCTCTCAAAATGGATTCAAGCACTAGGCAGTGTGAGCGGTTGTTGATCGGGATAACCCCTGGTTGGTAACTGTGTAGCACCGGCGATATAGCCAGGATTGTATTCGTATCTGGGGGCTCTTTCGGGAGTTTCAGGCTTTGCTACCCTGCCCATACGGTCAATCCCGCCTGCGACTGTCCGCCTAAGCATTGATTATATCAAGGTGACCTTAGTGACCTTACCTAGGATATCGAGGGGGTACATGTAGAGGTTATTCTGCATGTGTCCCGTCCAGGTTGGGGTCGGATAGCACAGTCGCTTTATGCGTTGAAGCTGAGGGCCACAATAATTGGTTTCGAACCTCCGCTTGTGGTGACAAGCGCTTCTCAAGCCTCTCCTAGGTGAGACATCCTGACCACATTCAGGAGCTCACTTATCCAGCCCTTGTTTGCTTGCTTTTGGCTTTAGATTTGATATTGATTTCTCTGTGCATGCTAGTTGGCCTAGGGTTGACGTAAATAGAGAGTCTTTGCTTTTTGTTGAGTCATTGTGGAGTCGGGTGCGGTTCCGCGCCGTTCTCGTCGGTTAGTAGGACTTCCACCTTCCACTTCTCCTCCTCCTTTCGGAGAGGGGCCTAGACGGTCCAGGCGGACTATGTCACACATTGATTCACACACCATGGAGGATTATTCAGAGATTATTCCTGACCCACCTCCTCCTATTCGTATTGACGATGGGGAACTTAATCCTACATATGATCCCTCACCTGACCTAGCTGAGATCGGTCCCGTTATTTCCCAGATAGGATCTTTACATGATAGACCTACTCATACTAGGCCAGATTCCCCATTGACCCGATACCGGTATGGAATGCCGGATGATGCCGAGACTCACTTTGACCCTCCTAGCACCAGCTATGGTGGTTATGTTACCACTGGTTTTCCTATGCATGATTTGACATTTCATGTTGAATACGACTTTGATCCTAACACTATACCTGGGGGCATTCCCATGCCTTACCTTGCAAAGAGGTTTGGGAGTACTAGTCACATTGCACCTTCCATCCCAGCGGTGGAAGCTACATCTTATATACCTACTAGGTCTAGAGTTAGTGATCCCATAGTGATACCAGGTTCTAGATGAGTGACGATAGGCACTAGCACATATCTTCTTACCGAGATTCCTTTGTCCTCACTTCCGAGTTCTTCAAATGAAAACCCTCCACCTTACTCTCGTGGTCCTTCGAGTTGGCACGTAGCTACGAGTCAGATCCATACTACGATTACTAGACCTATTGTGTCTCAAGCCTACATACCACTCGTTGTTTCGGGAGGTTATGTTCATGTTTCTAGAGTTCAGGTTGCTACTTCCTCGACATATATCCCTACTTCCGGCATGTATATACCTACTTCCGGAATGTATGTACCTACCTATGGAGTGTCTCATGGGGCATCGTAGCCGATGACCTATGGACAAGTCTCTCAACCTTATGGAGGCGGGTATTCACAACCTGCTTACTCTCCCAAATATGGCTTTGTAGCTCCTACTAGTCAAGGTCCACCTCATTATGCGACTTCTACGCCACCCTATACGAGTCATACAGGAAGAGGTCACTATGGCCAAGGTCATGGTGGTAATCAATCCTATATGAACCAGGGAACGGTCCCTAAACCTCATCATGCTAAGCTCCCTTTCCTCACGACACTCAATTTACCTGACTTATCGAGACTTACGAACGATCCTGTGGCTCATGACCCGGCTTGGCCGGCTGTCCCTACCAAGCTTCCTTCGGACATACCTAAGTTCGAAGGAAAACCAGGAGAGCATCCGAGTGAACATGTTACGACATTCCACCTATGGTGCTCTTCCAATTCATTGCATCAGGACTCAGTCCATTTGAGACTATTTCAACGCACCCTTACAGGGCCTGCGGCGAAATGGTATATAGAGTTACCTAGGGGTGCCTTTACTTTGTTCGACGACCTTGCGATGACTTTCCTTAATCAATTCCAGCTACCGGTACGATATGATGTTGGTACTGAACTCTTGTCGACATTTTGGCAAGATAAAGCCACCCATATTTCTGATCATATTTAGGAGTGGCGTAGATGGAAGAGATTAATCAAAGCCTTTATAGTGCCGGAATTCCTCCTTGAGTGGTTCCTCAAATCTCTATTGCCATATATCGCGAAGGATGTTTCCACATCCGGAGTGCAGAATGAGGAACAAGCCATCTTTAGGGCAAAAGAACTAGACTTGATCTATGCTCAGTCTGGTTTGTTATATGAGATTATACCTAATGCCCCTCGTTCTAGTTTCGATCCCAAGGTCAAACCTGGGCCACATGCCAATGGCATTGTGGGTAGTGCAAGTAAGAAACCTGCAGGTTCGGTTGTGAAACAAGTTTCTCAATTGTCAATCAACCAATCTGCCTCAGGACAAGCTATGGCTTCGTCTCAGCCCACCCAAACGGCGAATGTACTTGCTGTGCAATCGTCCAACCAGAAAGGTAACCAGCAACCTGGATGGAATAGAAAAAAGGGTAAAAACAATAATAAGAAGGGTGGGAATAAAAATGAGAATGCCAACAATAATGACAAGAACAATAAAAATGTTGGGGGGGACAAGCAGAATAAGTGTAAGGTTAAGTTTCCTTGCAAGCTTTGTAAGGACGATCACCTCACTTACTTGTGCCCTAGGATGGATGAAGCTTCGAAGTTCATAGCACAGGGCCCAGCTGTGTTAACGAACCCTTTACTGCATAACTAAAATATGAACTCGAAGTCCCATGATCAATCTAGTGATGAAGATCCACCTGAAACTAGTGGTCGTGGGTGCATTAATATGGTCCATGCCGTGAAAGTTGTGACGCGTGCGAAAGATTATTCTTCGTCACAACCCAACCCAGGCAAAGAACCTGATCCACCAGGAACCCCTTTGCGTATTGAGAAACCTGCGGATAAACCTAAGGCTGCACCTCGCATTCCTACGGGGGTACTTAAGCGTTCGGGGCATAACCCAAATGCCCGAGCCACCCAGAACTATTCAGTTGTCGAGGACTTGGGTCATACTCCTTGTGCGATGTCTGCATTGGAAGTGCTTCAGAGTTGTCCGTCGCAAAGGAAGGCTTTGCTTTCCTCTCTTGGTGTGAATGGTGATGATTCTTCCTCAGTGATCAAATTTGAAACCGCAGGACATCAGCCTCGCTTGCCCTACTATGTGTCCCTTTTGGTGCATGTAGAATGTCTTAATATGATCGTCAAGTGTACTGTGATTGACGAGGGCGCTGCTGCTTCTGTGATGTCTTTGTCTTGTTGGAAGGGTCTTGGTTCTCCTGAGTTGTCAAAGTCTACGACCATGTTAATTGCTTTTGATGGGAGATCATTTAGGCCGCACGGGATCCTTCCTTCTCTTAAAGTCCATTTGGGAGGGAAGACTGTTGCGATAGAGGTCGAGGTGGTTGATGCGCCCCTTGACTACAATCTCTTACTGGGAAGGAATTGGATGTACAGTATGCAAGCCGTTGCGTCTTCCGTATTTCACATTGTATGCTTTCCTCATAATGGGAAGATTGTGACGATTGATCAGATGACATTCAAGAATCCGCCTGTTAGTGCATCTTCGGAAGCTTCGGTTCCGAAAGTTGAACATTCCTAGCCGGCAATTGGGAGTATCAGTGTAGGTATATATCCTTCCCTTATGGGAACCTTTAGTTGTCCTGCACCCATCCTCATGATAGGAGATAGTTTTGATGGTGCTTCCACGTCTACGAGATTGGTGCCTTTTCACACAAGTCATATGGGAGATCCTTGGATTCTTCCTTCACTGAGTCCTTCGAGTGAGGTCATTGAGACGAGTGTGCCGTTGCCTGCAGCCATGATTGCTTACCAAGCTAATCTTCAATCTTCTGCAGAGCTTTGTTCTTCTTCTTCACGAACAGAGGAAGAAGACCCCTATGTGCTGCCTGCATGGGCAGTACAGTCTTCTCATGCCCACGATTTCCTTGATATGGTTTTCCCTTCAGATGAAGCGATCATCGAGGCTATGTCGGGAGTTGAGCCACCATGGGAGGAACTCCATCATAGATCATATTTCCTTCCAGAGCTTGACCTTTTGGAGCATGAGGATTACAGGGAGATTCTTAGACAGAAAGATGGTAGGCCCATGATTCCATTAAGCTCTCCTAGTCAAATGGCTGATGGAAACATGGCAAACATATCGTCAACTATGCCTATCAACATTTCTCACAACCTTGGTACAGTTGAGAATGTGTACATTGGGGCGGATTGTTCCCAAGATGAGATTCGTGAGTATACCGAGCTGTTCAAGGAATTTCGTGATGTTTTTGCTTGGTCTTACGATGAGATGCCAGGGATTAACCCTCAGATTGTCGAACACGAAATTAATACTTATCCCAACACGAAGCCTGTTCGACAGCGTTTACGTGCGGTAAATCCTAGGAAAGCACCCGCCATAAAGGCAGAGATAGAGAAACTATTGAAAGCTGGTTTCATCTATCCCATTCCCTTGACGAAGTGGGTTTCAAATCCCATTCCGATGGATAAGAAGCAGGGAGCGATCCATATATGCACTGATTTCCATGTTTTAAATCATGCCTGTCCTAAGGATAACTTCCCCACACCGTTTATAGATCAGATTTTGGATGAGTGTGCGGGTAGCGAGGTGTTCTCCTTTATGAACGGTTTTTCCAGATATAATCAGATTCAAATTAAACTTGAGGACCAACATAAGACTGCATTTATTTGTCCTTGGGGAACATTTGCATATCGAAAAATGCCTTTCGACCTTAAAAACGCCGGAGCTACCTTTCAGCGGGTGATGACCTTGATTTTCCATGATCTCAAGTCCATTATCGAAGTATTTTTGGATGACCTCGCTGCTCATTCTCGTATGAGGATGCGTCATTCTTATCACTTGAGATTGGTGTTCGAAAGATGCCGGCATTATGCTGTTAGATTGAACCCTCATAAGTGCATATTTTGTGTGAAATCAGGTCGTCTATTAGGATTTATCATTTCGAAAGAGGGTATAAGAGTCGACCCCTTGAAAGTGGAGGCAATACTTCAGTTGTCTCCCCCGCGAAATATTCATCATCTTCAGTGTTTGCAAGGCATGGCAAACTTCCTACAAAGATTTGTTGTCAATTTCTCCAATTTGACTAGAGGTTTCATGCGTCTCCTGAAGAAGGATACTCCCTTTGAATGGGATGAGTGAGCCTAGGAGTCCTTCGATGCGCTTAAGAGAGCCTTAGCATCTACCCCGGTGATTAGTCCTCTGGATTATAGCCGTGATTTCCTATTATATGTGGCCGTGTATTTAGAGACGATTGGGATGGTTTTGGTTCAAGAGGATGAGGAGCTCCAGGAGCATGTCATATACTATCTGAGCTGAAACCTTATTGACGCAGAGATTCGGTATTCTCATGTAGAGAAGCTTGCCTTAGCCACTGTACATGCGGTGCAGCGTTTGAGACATTATATTCTCCTTCGCCAAACTTTGGTTGTTTCCCATGTCAATCCATTTCAGTTCGTCCTCACACGTAGGATGATTGGGGGAAAATATAATAAATGGATTGTCATTCTGCAAGAGTTTGATCTCGAGTTTGTTTCGGTAAAATCGAAGAAATCTTTAATCTTTGCAAAGCTCATATCAGATTTTCCGAGCGAGGCTGAGGAGTCGATATGTGAAGATACGTTCGTTGATGAACACATTTTCTTGATCTCAACGGATGACCCATGGTACGGTGATATCATAGTATATTTGCAAACGTAGAGGACCCCTACTCACTTCTCGTGAGATGAGCGATGTCGATTATGTCACGTCTCCAAGAACTACCTCATAGTGGACAATACTTTGTACCGCCGTGGAGTAGATTCCCTTTTACGACGTTGTTTAACTCACGATGAGGCCGAGGTAGTGCTTAATGATTGCCACGGAGGGGCGTGTGGTGGTCATTTATCTGGGCTTGCTACAGCCCAAAATATTTTGAGAGCAGGATATTTCTGGCCGTCGATCTTCAAGGATTGTATTGAAGCGGTCAAGAGGTGCCACCCTTGCCAGGTGTTTGCACATAACATGCGCTTGAAGCCTGCCCCATTACACCCTATTATCACCGTCGGTCCCTTCACCAAGTGGGGGCTAGATTTTATGGATTGCAACCCAGCTTCGGCTGGGGGGCACCATCATATCATTATGGCTGTCGATTACTTCACGAAATGGGCTGAGGCAATGCCTACAGTAAAATCCGACGGTGAGACAGCCACTCACTTCGTATTCAACCAAATCATCTCTAGGTTTGGGATTCTGAGAGAGCTTGTCACTGACCATGGCTCGCACTTTCAGAATCATATGATGGAAGAATTGGCCTCCAAGTTAGGATATAAGCAAGAGCACTCCTCTTCTTATTATCATCAAGCGAATGGATAGGTTGAAGCTGTGAATAAATCACTTAAGTCCATAATCCAACGAACCATCGCACAAAGCAAGACGAATTGGCATATTATGTTATACCCTGCTTTGTGGGCATACCGAACCGCGGTAAAGACTGCCACTGGTTTTTCTCCATATCAGCTTGTTCATAGAGTGGAGTCAATATTTCCGGTTGAATGCGAGATTCCTTCGTTGAAGTTAGCCGTAGAACTCTTACCAAACACTTCGCCTTTGGAGGAGCGTTTGGTTCACCTTGAGCAACTCGATGAGCAGCGTAGAGATGCCTTGGTGACTCTAGAGGTTAATAAGCATCGCGTGAAGGCCCAATATGATAAGTCTGTCCGTCCGAGAGTGTTTAGTGAGGGAGACTTGGTCCTCTTGTGGGATCAATCGAAAGAACCCTTGGGGGCAGGGAAGTTCAATCCTATGTGGCATGGTCCTTATGTGGTCAAGCAAGTATTAGAGAAGGGTGCCTACGAGTTAGTGGATTACGAAGGGACAGCCTTGGTGGAGCCTAGAAATGGGCTCTATCTTAAAAAATACTATGCATGATCTTTAGCCAAGGTTGTTTGTTGTATATTATTGTATAGCTTTTTTGCATAGTTAGGTCTTGTTTATCGTGATCGGGTTTGTGATTAGTTTCCATTTCTTGTGGCAGATGTCAATGGAATCTTCCACCTACATAGGATTCGCGGATGGTGCAAGCCGTCACACTCAGCACTCAGCGTCAGCTGCTTGGGTGATTTTTACTCCTATGGGTCATGTACTGTCTTCAGGAGGTGTATGTCTATGGCCATCTTCCAACAATGTTGCTGAATATAGTGCCGTTATCGAGCTTCTACGGGATGCCATTTCGCATGGTGTTCTCTCTCTTGAGGTATGTCTTGATTCAAAGTTAGTAGTGTCATAGCTAAATGGTTTGTACCATGTTAGAGATCCGACGTTATTGAGGAGGTTCTTACGTGTGAGATTGCTAGAACGGCAATTTGAGAACATAACATATATACACATTCCAAGAAATTTTAATCAAATTGCTGACTCATATGCTAACTATGTGTTAGATTGGCATTTGTTTCATTCATTATAAATTAATCATAAACACAATTTTTACACATGTAAATAAATAAACTGATCACCATAAAACTTTTTTATATACATCAAAAATGTGGTAATACATAGTGTCATAATACAAAATTGGGGCTTTGAAAGCCACCATCATATACACGGTAGTACAAAATAGATACACTCCCAGGTGTCTAGTCCCGTGGAGGTGGATGAGGGTTGTGATCATGATATGTCACCATCGCTCTAGCTAGCCACTGGAATAAATGCACCCATGCGCGTGGTACACCAACCACCTGTCTCTGCATAGCCTCAGGCAAGTCCTCGACTTGCGCCATGGGAATCCTGTGAGTCGGTCGCACAAAGTTGGTATGGATGCTTTGGAGCGTTCGCTCCGCATACACACCGGTGATATCGTCTCCTCTTCCCCTCCGTCTATGAGGTGGGAATCCCTCTGGTCACCGTGGTCCCACATCTGCACATGAATGGTAGATGTCACTATGTATTGTCACCCAAAAACATGTCTTTTTGATTCCATTAATCAAGAAAACACAAAAAAATTAAATACTTCAAAATTTTTTAAAAAGAGTAAGGGTTGAGATTCGTTACCTATGTCTCCATATGCTGACCCTGGTGGTAATGGCATGTCCGGGTCTCCCCGGAAGTCTATCCCTGCATAAGGGTAGTCCTCTATGGCAACAATCTATCGTCGCCACCATGGAAAAAAGTCTGTTGGATAAGGGTTGGCCACCCTACCACCCCCCAGTCTGCGCATCGCGTCTGCCCAACGTCGTTGGGCCGGATCTCGAACCTCGTGGAGAGGAACATCCACTCTAGGGCTCAATCTCGGAACACGCTCGAAGAAAAACGTGCTCAAGATACTGCTGAACCCAAAGTTCCGTATACTACCTGCCTTGCACTCGCTGAGCTGATGTTTCATGTTGCTCAGTAGGGAAGTGCTCCAGTCATAGATGGTCGGTGTCATGCACTCCACCGCATAGAACATCAGTGGCCGAGAGGCCTGATGGAGTGATGCTAACCCTGCTATCCTGCCCAACGTCAGTAGTATGGCCTTTAGGACTGGTACCTGTATAGCGTTGGTGGGAACTTGACTCCCCACCTTCTCCGTCTCTGGGTAGTAGTACACAGCTATGTACTCATCGATAGTCAGCCCATGACCTGGCCCTCCGCAGGCACGAAGGTTCACCATCTCACCTCGCCGTGATAGACCTGTGATAAAGTAGATATCCTCCACCTCAATGGTGAGGGACATACCGTCTAGCCGGAAGGACTCTGAGTCTGGATCCCAATAGTCTACAAGCATCTGTAGTAGTCCTGGTTTGGCCCTCAAGCCTCCTAGGCACCAAAAATTGTAGAGTTTGCATCTTCTTAGAGCTTCTTTATTCATTCTGTCAGCCCTTACTGCTTCCTCTACATCACCATGCTCGCGTTCTCGCCACTCTAGCACCATCCTGCATGAGAAGTTGACCAAAATGTCCATTAGATTCTTAGAAATCCTTATGTGCGGTGTCATACGCGGCTGTTTTGAAAACAGCCGCGTATGTACGTGGTTTCTGGTCCCTTTTCCGCATATAGCCAGCCCTATACGTGGAAAAAACCTCGATATCCACGTGGGCCGTAGCGCTCATGTAAGTTTGGCCTTTAAAAATTCATTTGACCATGAAAAATTATAAAATTTGTATTCAAATGCAAGCTGAGAACATGAGTAAGTACCTGGAATAATCGGTTGTGAATTCCGCCTGCTGGATCTCCTGGAATTCGCAGTTGAATATCAGAGCTCAAATGGGTAAAAGTTTCAAATGATTTATATTTTTTACTATTTATAGAAAAAATTTCAAATATTTGAAAATTTTTACCCCCTTTCCTATATTTTTGACCGTTTCTAACCTTTTTGGACCGTTTCTGACCTAATCTGTGATGTAGAAGACAGTTTTCAGTGATGTTTCAGCCTTTGGATTGACCCGTTCGTACTGATCTCAGGTATAACGTCTATACTGGAATATAGGTTAGGTTCACCACCATTTGCATTTTGCATGACGTTATGACCATGTCACTATATCCTTAGGTACAAACCCACTCTATTATTTCACGAAACCTTCTTGCTGCTATAGAAGTGGCATGATATGAGTGGTAGAGACTCACCTTACATGGGTACCCTAGTTAGCGCCATATTTGCATTTGGTGCCCATGCCGATGTTTCCCCCTTTAGGGTGTGGGAGTCCGTTGTATAGTATTGCCATGACATTTAGCAAGAGCCTCATACTCCTCTTGATCTTATGCTGGCCAGTTCCCCCCCAGACTCCCCTTATATCGAGTTGTGAATGCATTATCATGAGCTTTGCCTGTCTTATTGAGCTTTATGCCGGATCCCCTGACATTGTGTTTCAGCCATATAGCCCGAGCTTGTCTCATGTCTAGCCATGCAGAGCCTTTATTTATATCCTTCGCAGCTTGATTCCCTTTTTACCGAGAGGGGATTTTCCCCCGAGTGTCGATATCCTACACATGTATCCTTGCATTGAGCATAGGTATGTTCCACTGCTTGGAACTAGTTTGTTTGCCTTTATGACACTCGTCTCCTCCTAGTTTGTAACTATAAAGCTAGTTTATTCTTTTTTCAAGCTTTTCAAATAACTGAAAAAGACCAAAAAAAACCAAAAAACCAAAAATCCGGACAAGAAAAGATATTATCTTTGGCAGTTATCGAGTCGTGTCGCCTTCGAACAGAGCACTGTATATCACATCCATTGGTTGGGTTATAGTTTGACTTAGGAGCTGTACTCATTATCTGAGTTTTATCTCCACCGACTGGTTAAGCTTCCAGTCCCTATGGATCCTCTATTGATGCCTCCTACATCA
>LPNX010124190.1:278433-307031 GCA_001517045.1 Pseudotsuga menziesii | reverse complement strand
CCTTGATCGTGCCAATGTTCATGAGATTTCAGCTCTCGTGACTTGTTCCAGTATATGTCAGACATTTCCAGCCACTATGGAGACCTTGATCTGTTATATACCTTCAGCCTTTGTGGAGATCATTGTACTTTGTATATCTTCATCATGGAGATTCTTTTCTATGTATATTGTACATGGCGATGACCACATATGTTCTATCATGTTTCATGCCTATTCATGGCCATTGTACTCTTATGTATCCGGGACTGCTATATGTATTCGCAATTATATGCAGAGTTGTATTATGGTATTATGCTGATTGGGTGGCTGGTCTTCCATTTGGGTACCTTCATCACTTCACTTCTGGGATGGACTTATAATGTATTTCGGCCATCGTATAACCCCTCTGATCTCATACATTAGGGAGCATCTGTTATAGCAGATTTCACCACACTAGGTGAATCACACATTGTATGGCCTTCCCCTGTCCCACTGTAGACTCATTATTCCCTATGGACCATTTGTTGTCTTTTGATGTATCATTGACCATCCCTAAAAACATTAGAAAAATTATATATGCGTCCTTTTCCCCGATAACCGCGTACATATGCAGATATTCCCTCTATAGTCATGTACATCGGGATGTGTGCATAATCCAAAACTGTTGGAGCGTTCCTTGACTTGGATCCGACTCATATGACTCCTGGCCTTCCATATGCCTTGAGATCGCACGGATTCGACCTTTCAGTATCACTTTGAAAAGCTATATAAGGAACCATTGAGACATTGAAAGCATAAGAGAGAATTGAGAGTATCGAAACTATAGTCCATTGTTGCCAGAACTATACTTGAGTCTGCATCCCTTTGTCCCTTTGGAGCACTGTTGTGTTCTTCCCAAGCTTGCCCTTTGCTTGTAAGCTTGCTATTGTAGTGATGGAGGATTGAGGTGGTGGAGGCCCAAGTGGGGGATTCAGTTTCTCCGGTTCGCAGACGTGCCATCAGAGGTTGTCACTTGTAATCTCTGATTCATATTAATAGAAATATCTTTTCTTGTCCAGTAATGTGTATTTGAATGAATGTTGCATCCATTGGAATATGTCAAATGCTTATACATTATTGATTATATATGCTAGAATAGATCTAACACCATGAAATATAGTATGCTTGTATTGTTTACTTGTTGTTGAGGATGTGCTATAACAATTCAAGCTGAAGATTGGAAAGCTCAACGGGGATCTACTTCAACCGTCTGGAATAAGGTACGAGGTTCGATGCTTTAGTGTTAGATGTTTTTATTTCTATTGCATATTGGGAAAGATTGATTTCTAGAGTCTAGCTGTCTGTTGTGGTACCCCAAGCCATAGGAATTTCTCTCCGTAACAACAAGCAAGTGCTTATAGTGTTCACAAACTGAAAGGAGTTGTGGACCAGTACAAGGAAAAGATGACACAAATAAAAGAGACCCTGAGAAACGAACATGGAGAAATCCAAGAGGTGAAAAGGAAGCATGAAACCACACTTTTAGATTTAGAAATGCTTCAACAGGATTACCAGATATTGGAAACAGAAAAGGATGCCTTGGAATTGTCAAACACTATCATTGATGGAGAAAAGAAGGACCTAGAAAGTAATACCGCAGAGCTTGAGGCACAAAGGTCTGAAGCTTATAAGCAGGTAGAGGAGTTAAAGGTCCAAGTTGCAGAACTGAAAGCATAGAATAGTTCATTGGAGGTACTATTGAAAGCAACAAATGAATGGAGATTGGATATAGCACCTCTCCGAGAGCACGCTCTCTTGCTCATAAGAAATATATATCAAGTTCAGGTGAAACTTGTAGAAGAAGTCTATAGGATTAAGCAAGTAGAAGTCTATAGTGATATCCACTGAATTCAAAATGAGGACTTAGGAAATTGTAGAAACTATCCAAGGTCAATTGACTTGGTTGGAAACCAATAAAGAAATTACAGAAAGTGCACCTAAAAAGAGTCCAAAGAAGTTTCAGATCAAGTAGGATATCATGGATTACAGCAGCAAGGCTGCTGCAAGACTAATAGTTGCAGTGGAGAATACACTGGACAAATGCATGGAATTCTACAAAAGAGTGCTTACAACCCACAACAGATGCCAGACCTCTGCAGAAAAGAGATTGCAGGAGTTTCCAGATCAAGAGGAGCATTTGAAGTACCTTCATGACAGGCTGCAAGAGGATGAACTTAATATATAACTGGTTAATGGCCTGAATGAAAAAGTGGTAAAAGGTTTGGTTGCACAAGCTACAGTCAAGAATTTCCTGCTGGAAAACCAGCTCAGAGTCACTCCACAAAGGGTGGCAAAAATAAAATCTCGGCTGTCCACACACGAGGTCACAGTTAGATTTTTGGAACCAACAAAATTCGAGACCATAGCTGCAGATGTTGTTGCATGGAAGCAGTTCATGGATGTATTGGTTGGGCCCACTTTATTTTTATTTTTTTATTCACATGAGGCAAAATTCTATGTAATATTTTGTATTTATTTCAATTTTCCAAGTGAACACACTAGAGGACAAAATTTTTGTAATTGCAAGGGCGAGAAGTAGATGAAAAGTTATATGTAAAGGTATAAGTAGGGGTAGAATAGAAGAGATAGAGGACTTTTTCTAGCACACATGCTGAAGCTTTTTGTAAGGAGAACTATTTATGTTTATAATAAAGAGGACCAAAATTTCGTTGGAGGAAGTATTGTATGAGATTCAAGATGGTTATGTGGATTGATGAATGTGAACTACTTCTATTTTGGCTTGTTGCATAATTGTGAGATCCTTTCAACCTGTTTAATTATTTCTTCAATTTTATGAATGGTTTCATTATTCTATTTCGAATATCGTGCAATAAAATGAGTAATAAATGTTTTAACTTCATAGAGCTATATTGATGTTATTTTTTCTGTTGTATTTATGTATGAAGAATCTAATGGATATATGTAGGATTTTGTGTGCAAACAATACAGTATATTTACTCATTTCAATGTAATATTTTCTCCCTGAGGATAGTTAGAATTAGTTAGAATTAGTTAGTTGTTATTTTCTTTCGTAGAGTGATTGTGGGGCAGGAGCAGTAAGATGGAGGGAAAACCTACTCATCTCTAGTGAGGTTCTTACCCACTATCCCTTGCATTTAGTATAGGCACTTGCATTTCATTATAAAACATAAAATGACATAAATGGTGGACCAGGCCGCAACCAATAAAATAGATTTAAACATTCCTTTGATTCTATGGTAGCCGAGCCGCTAACCGGACGGATTCCGCATACCAAACGATAAACGATCTAATTGGGAACGTTTATTGGGGAGAATCCCTACTGTCGATACCTGGGATTTTCCAAGCATCAACAAGTTTCAATCATTTTTTACCTTCTCTCTAATTGCATCACATGTTAGTTGAAGTAATTGATGGCTTCATGCATTCCCTCCATTTCATTATTGATACACCTTATGATGCAGCTAATTTCCCTTATCCCATCATTATCCAAAGGACATAAATGCATGGAGACCATTAAGTATCTAAACCATTGACTCCAATTTGAGAGGTGAACACGGGAAGCCACTAAATGCGCAAAATCCAAGAATTCTTCAACCCATAAACATAGGTCCACCCACAGATAAGCCCCCAAAATTCTCCAAAGGAATCGGCTCTAAAACACAAAGTGAACCTAGACTAACAATATCATAAGGAAAATGCCTTTATTTCGATATGACCTTCAAGGTTGTGATGCATAAGGTCTCTATAGTTGTCCCACTCATCCTTAATTGTTAGATGCTTGGTGATAGATATTTGATAATTACTGATGTTGAAAATATTCATAACATCCTTACAAATCCAATGGTGCTTAGGGGCAATGTTATCAGAACCGAACCGGTGGTCGAACCGGTCGACCCTGGGAACCGGAACCAGACCGGAACCGGACAAAAACCGGGAAACAAACCAGATCAAAAAACCGGTTGAGCAAACATACATAAAACATTCATATTTTCAAAAAATACATATATATCAATGTGCATCCATGTGAATTCAAACCATTATAAACAAATATGTCAAGTTTCTCAAGTATATAGCAAGTAAGAGCATATAAAACCAAAAAAACATCGATTGCAAATACATAACTAAAGAAAAGTACATCAACAAAGAGGTTATAAATGGCCTCTAAAGTCAAAATATAAGCATATGACTACAGTCTAGACTCTAGAATCTACAATCTAATGATTCTAATCATATATCATAATTATCTGAGTCCTCATGCTCAGACTTAGAGTCATCATCTACATCCTCAACAAGAGCATGGCTTGACTCCCCTATAGGCCTGAAGGCACTTTTCTAACTGCAACATCAATGTTCACATCCTCTCGCTGTGGAAGAGGGCCCAAGTCTATTCACAATTAAATGTGATTGATATGGAGGGTGGGAGCCTCCTTTTATAACATTAGAAGGGTCGTGGGTCAATTAAACAGCTCACACGTGGACCCTATTTTTTATTTTATTGAAAGAATTTGAAATTAGCTATTTTTGGGGGTCCTTGGCGTTTTTGTACAGAACCGGCCGGTTTTGTTCTGAACCAGACGGTTTGGAGAAAACCGGGCGGTTCATCCTCGAAACCGGTCAATTTCGTATGGAACCGGCCAAAAACGGTTTGAGTGCATGATTTGACTCGGTGAAGCTTGTAAACCGGTCAAACCGGGGTTTTTTTTCCAAACCGGTTGGGTTTTGATAACATTGCTTAGGGGTGTCTCCATTTTGGACCAAGACATCATTGTCTAAATAAACTCTTGCATTACCTTGAAAATTAGCTATAGAGCTGTTGAAGTTTTAACATTATAGACACCCATATTCACCATTCTTTTAAGATTCCAATTGATTAGATCTGCGAGTCATATCTACATGATTATTTCCTTTGTGTTCAAATTCTAAAACGTTTTTATGTAACGTACCCAACCACCTCATTTTAACATAGAGACAACATGGCACTCAAATTTCATATCTAAGTTTAATAATATTGTCCAATTTCATTTTTATTCAATTATATTTCATTTAACAATGGAAATAATAAAAATGGTTTCCCAAAATAGTTTATACGCTCATTTTATTTACAGACAACATAACATGAATGCACCAATCATTCCAAACAAATTCCAACCATTTTACAATTATACATAGTAATTAATAACATGTAAACACAAAATTAGAACATTGCATTCATACACAAACATGAACTTATATTTTTAAGCATTTTTTCTTCAACTGATTACATGTGAAGAATGTTTCTCCCATCCATAGGAACTGTCAAGCCAAAAATTACATTGATAGGCCACCCTTGAGCTGGGGTTGTCAATCCACAAGGGAAAATTCTCCCTCAAAGCCAAAACTCTAAAAGAGTCCTTTTGTAAGTGAAGCTACTCTAGGTAGATATGAAACTTTTATTTAAGTTGTAACAAAGCATAGGTTTGTGGGTTGTGTTAATCCAAAATGTTCCTTGCAAAGTTGTAATATTGCAAGGAGACATTATACATTAAAGTGTTTGTAAAAAGGAAAAATATTTAGTGATTTGATTAAAATAAATTTATGAAAAAACTGTCTAATCTTATAACAAACTTTCAATTAGTTATTTGTAAAAATCACAATAATACAAATTGTCAAAAAAAATTATATCTTAATCACGATAGAATTATACTGAAACTAAAAATTTCCATCGAATTCTCATCCCCCACTAGACCCCCCCCCCCCCACATATATATATATAATTGCCATCGGCCCGTAACTACTGCATGTATTTTTTTTTAAAACCTTATATATATATATATAATAAAATTACCATAGGCGCGTAACTACTGCATATATTTAAAAAAAAATTATATATATATAATAATAATAATAATAAAATTACCATCGGCTCGTAACTACTGCATATATTTTAAAAAACAAGATCCATGAGGTGGTAATGTCCTTGATATTGCCATTAGTTCTTGCTATAAGACAATAGTTGTAGAAAGAAAAATGTAGGCAGAGAAAAATGTCATTATGAATCATACAAATATCCCAATGCCACTAATTAAATATGAAAGACAAAACCATTGTCCAATGCCACTTATCAAATATCAAAGACAAAACCATTGTCTAATGCCACTTCCCAAAACCATAATCTAATCTAAATTTGATCAATTGCCATTTTCCATCTTCAACTTCCTCCAATCCATGAGTTTCCTTCTGCATAGCATTTCCTTCAACTTTTTCTTTCATGAAGTTGGAAGTGTCAATTGTACTCCACAAGGCATTCGATTTCACAAGTTCTTCAAGTTTGACAAGTGGAGGTGTCTCTATGGGTCTCTTAAAAAGAATAAGGCACGCAAACTTGGATACTGCAATTCTTCTTTGTGGTTTCCATTGTTTTGAAAATGTTTTTGAAACCCAAGAGGAAAGCATGTTTGAATGCACGAGCTTCAACTTCTTCATATTGTTCTCCTCAATCATTCTCCTATGTCTCTCAATAGAGGATGTGTGCGGAATGAGGGAATCAGCCATGGATCATGATTAAAAATTGTTAGCTTCTTCACAACAATAAATATATAACCTATAAAAAAAATACAACCTATAAAAGTCGTCTAGAAAAAAGGAAGTTTATAATAGTGTTGTAGATGTAATATAAATGTAAATTATTATATACTATCTAAACATATAACTTAAGCATAACATATAACTTAAGCATAATCAAAGCACAAGAACAAATTTACGCACTTAATCAAAACAAGAAAATCACTATGTAACAAATTCAAGAATATACGGAACCAATTCAATACACAAACACCAATATAACTATCTATAAGGGAGGTAATCACCAAGTCCATTTGCTATACAAGACCAAACAAATGGCATACAACGATTAAGTGTGGAAGTAAGAGGCGTGAGAAGGAGGTTAACTCAAAGGAAATATTTGATTTCCAAAGGATGGAGAGCTGTTTAACATAGATTCAACTTGCATGTCTTTCCTCCTCTCTGAATTTGGGTTATTTGGCAGATTTTGCTTGTTTCTATTTATTTTTTTTGCATGTTGTGGTATCCATTTTTTTTAATCCCTATTTGTTACTTCCTTTTATAATTAATTATATAAGGTAATTAAATCAAATTTTTAAATGCATTATAGGGTTCAAAATCAGCATACTATAATTAATTATATAAAGTAATTAAATCAAAATTTTAAATGCACTATAGGGTTCAAAATCAGTAAACTTTAATTATTAGTCCCATGTATTTTATCAATAATAAAATATCATTGGCATTACTAGTTTGGCCCTCGCTCCAAATCATTACATAGATAAAGAATGATACCACAACATTAACCTAATTCAAAGCATACTTGATTTAAACATGGGCAGATGTCATCCTGATAAAACATGTTTGTTCTATAAAAACATGGGCAGGTGTCGTCTACTGCTCCATAATGTTGATTGTTTCTGACACCTGTATAAGATTGAAACAACAAGTAGTCTCGATCATCACGATTCTAGTTTAGTTTGACTTAATTTAAAATAGATTTGATTTAAACATGAAAACGTGTCATTTTGAGAAAACGGTTATGTTCCATCGAACGTGAGCAAGTGTCATTCACAGCTCCTTCATGTTGATTATTTCTAACAAGTGTATAAGACTGAAACAGTAAGTACCGTCGATCATCACGATTCGAGTTTGTTTATGCTTTTGGTTTACAGTTAACCTTTAGAAAAATTGTGGAACCACAACACACTACCATTAACATAATACTCTCAACAGTATGTGAAGCAGATAACATGGGAGGATGGCCTTCAATTTCTAGCGATGTGCACAAGAGCTTGGTGAGATTGTTCAAACAAAGAACGGCTGGGACCTACGCCAAGACCTTTAGCGACTATAAAAGGAATGTAGGTAACGAAGGTCATCTTAAATACCTTACTTGTGTGTTTACTTTTGACCTGCTGCCTACCCTGCTCGAACATGTCGTACGGAGCCCAGTTCAACTCTTATTTCATGCATGTCTCTTACTTCCCAAGAAAAGATTTAGACCATATACTCTAGAAAAAGGAGATATGATATCTCTATCCAAAGTAGTAAGTGATGGAATACTAAGACTGGCCAGAATAATCACTTCCTTAACAGCCTAAAGTCAAGTCATGTTATAGGCATAGTAGCTAAATTTGGAAATGATCTTCTAGTATATTTCTGGCAAATATGGCTTCTAAAGACTTTTTTTGAAGCGATATTTAAATGATTTCTCCAAAATTATACCAAAATACTTGATTTATTGACCGAACCTGTTGTGGCTGCAGTAAAATTAGATTTTAAATCGCTTGATAATACTTATGTGTATTACATATTCAAAACAACTTGCAAGTAGATTCTAACAAAATATTTATGGATTTTTTTAGATACTAATATTGTTAAAATTTTATAAACTTGTATGTTTTCTATCTTAACATTAAGCATTGCAATGGTATAGAGATTTGTGGATTCGAGGGGAAAATATCGTTTTACTTGTAAGATCATTGCCAAAAAAAAATGGTGGAGATGGAAGATACACCCTTTGATTAGCAACATGCAAAGCGGTGTTGGTATTTCGAGAAATGATTACACAGTGGAAAACCTAGGTGAAACTGAACATAGCTTTGGATTTACTAATAATATATATACGTACCAATAAGAAGTAGTCTTAGCGCTTACCTATCAATAAGGACACGCACACATCTCCGGTGAGTGTAGATTACAGAATCTCCACTAATAGAAATTATCTGAGACTAGATTAAAAATAATTAATCCCTTGTTAGTATAATATCTTAGGAACAATTCTCCTATTTCATCCTGGATTGATAAAGCAACCTTATACTATCTATTACTCCTACTACTCCATATGGAATTGCATCTCAATCTCTAAATAGGACTGCTACTAAAGCTTGTTAGTACTATAGCTATAATGAAATATAAGGTACTCTTTTATTTATTTAGCAGTCTTGTACTTTAAGAGGAATAGAATCATTAAGAATACAAGCAATAGTATACACGGCAAGGTGCATGGGAGATCCTCCTGGATTCCAGAGGACATGTTGAACAAACCTTTGCTTGGGGCCTAGGATCTAGGACCAATAACGAGGCTGAGTGGTTGGCACTCCTACAGGGCCTACACTTCTTAGTCACTAAAAATATCTGTAAGGTAATGATATTCAGAGAATCTTGACAAGCCATCTTCAAACTGATCAACGGATATCCCTCTGGATCAGTCAATTGTCACCGCCTGTATGACAAAGCAAAGCCTCTCATGACTAAATCCTATGAGACATTTCACATCCTTTGCCACAATAACTATGTAGTGAACACTTTGGATAACATGGGGGCCTCCCTTCCTCAAGGCCATTACAGCCAGAATGAAAACACTCCTATCATCAAATTCATTCCATAATGGTTCGTCGAAAGCTTTCCTTTCATTTACAAGTTAAGAGGCCCTCCCTCTTCTCAATCCTAAAAATGGCTATCCCTTTCCCTAAAAGAAGTTCTAAGGACCTCCCTCATCTTCCACCTTATCCCTCCACCCCTCCTCCTTTCATTTCCCCTTCCCCTTATCCCTCCTTTCCCTTCCTTCTTCAACCCCTCTTCTTTCTACCCGCTACCCTTATTCCTCCACACATCCCTCCTCCCACCACCTTGCGTCACCTTCCAACAGCTGGCCTCCATTCCACGCTCCATCCCGAAGGATCCTCCCATTCATTACATTGTCCTGCCTTCCCTCTTTCCCCCATCGCGTGGTACATTCTTTGCCCACTTCCTCTCTCGGGTATTGTTGGCTTAATGGCTTACCGGTCCTAGGTTAAATTCCCCTCCTCCTTGCACGCTCCAAGTATTTTCGACCATTTCAGTATGTCTTCTCCCTGCAGTAGCATGCAAACTCATTTTACTCCTTCTCTCAGCTCTGTTTATCATGAGGTCCCTCCAGAGCGAGTTCTTCTGAATGTAATTGCAGGCGTTGGTGAAGGGTGGCTACAAGAGATCCCATGGGAAGCTCTCCCCCTCACCAGAACTTTTTTGAAGGAAAGGCTTGCCCTCTTATCCTTATCCTCTTGCTCCTGTAGCACCCTCTCAGGTTCCTCGTTGTGGTTTTCAAACACTGGTTTTGGCTCAAATCTCACGTCTGAAGTGCATTCTGTCAATTTTGAGAGAAGCACAGTCTTGGGTTGTCACTATACAGGGTGAAAGGAAGGTGCAGTGGGCACCTTATTCTGCAAAGAGAGGCAAAGTAAAGAAGGTTCCTCCCTATAGCAGGAGCTCAAAGTGCTCAATTACATTCTAAGTGGCCTCTCAGCTGAGAATCAGGATTGCGTGCTAGCAGGCTCTGTTTGTGCTTTGCACTGTAATTTTTCTCGTATTGATATTTCCTCAGGAACCAGCAGAATGTCTTAGGCTAGTGAAAATGCAGGTATCATGGACGTGAAAAATAACCTTAGGCGTCTTTATGAGATGATAGCGATTGGCATAATGGATAACAAAGAAATAGTGCAGGAGGTCAAGAACATGGGGGAAACTGTGAGTTACACCTCTCTGCAAATCAGCAATCATGATGCAAGGATCGATGACAATGAGAGCAATCTCAGGGAGATAATGGGAAAAGTTGACAGGATCCAGGAATATCTCCAGCGTCTGATCCACATGAATCAGCGAAGCAAGGTGAACGAAACCACTGCAGCAGCAGAGCACCCAATGGAGGAAGAGTATGTGGTTCAACCCAAGAAATTCAGAGGCAATCCATAACCAGTTTTATTTTAATTATGTTCAAATGTTTTACTGTCTTTTGGTTTGTAATCCGTTTATAAGGGTATACACTACCCCATGCACTAGTTGTTTTGAAAATACTCAATGTGTAGTTTTTTGGAAATCTCTTCGAATAAGCTTATTGTGCGGCAATTTTGAACTGCATGAACTCTTTGTTCTGCTATCTTATCTGTATTGAATGGCTATGCACAGCTTGTTTCATAAAAACCTTTTATAGTTTCTGTTAAAAAAAATAGTAGACACGGCAAATATTCCAATGCTACCTCTTATGCCCTTATTGTTACATAGTGGAATGGGAATGTTGCTCCACTTCAATTAGTTCCAATCGATTGAAGTGATTCCTTCTGTAGGCCAAGGTGAAGGAATAATGGGGGTAGGGAAGACCATTCTACTGCATACCAATGAAAATTGAGGAAGATAGAGTAAGTAAAAGATCATGCATGGTTTCTCGTTGATTTTATAGATAACTCGGCTCTACTATTCATTAAAGCATTATCTACTAGTTTTTATCGCCCAGAACAAAACCAAATGAGAGGAGAAGGGGTCATTCGATGAAGCTGAAACACCATGTAATGTCCCCAAAAATTGAAAAAAAAATTATAGGCTAGTGAAAAATACCCCAAAGGGGATCATTATTACTTGTGCGGAATTACATGCGCTACTTATACTTTTGATTTCTTCAGAAACTTCCCATACTATCTTGTTAATATCTTATCCATTCAGTGATTATTAGTTCATTTACTTCTTATGTCTTAATTCTATTATTTAAACTATTTATACACCTTAGTTATTACTGTCGATGAATTAAGGAATTGTATATATCATTGTTTTACTCCTGCACATGTGTACTTTGTTTATTTAATAAAAACTAACTTAACTTTGTTGATGGGAACAAAGTGGTGGAGTGGCAGGACTCATTCTCCCATGACGATCTGAGAGGTAAGATCATTCTTCGTTATGCAAGCTTACTTAGTTCATTCAAACTAAGGCACCTTATTTATTGACTTACAGGTTACTTTTGCGACATCAGGATTATTTGGTTACTTGAAGCAATTCAGTTCCTAGTTATACTTCCATTTCCTCCTTGCACTTTTATTACTATTATGTTTTATGACTCAGGTAAGCCCTATGTTCATTAATTATCATTCTTAGTTAATTAACTAGATGCTGTGAATTAATTTACTGTCCTTACCATTCTTAATTATCTAGTTCTTAATTAATAATTACACTTCTCTTATTTCTACCTTGCAGGTCTACTTGGGTTGTGAGATTGAATCCATAAGCTCGTTCTCTCTAGCGAGAGCATCATGGCATACTATGTTTTCCATGATTCCTAAATGCTACAAAACCTAGACTTAAAGACTTATGCACAAACGCTACCTATATGAACTAGCAAAGGGCATGTAATAACATAATACTTTGATGCTAAGGGGATGACATTGTAAACACTATACAATAGTGTTAAGGTCTGCACATACCTTAAAGTTGGGAGACTATGGTATAAATACCATGTCATTAGTATTATGTATGCGCTGACATTAGAAGGTGACGAAACTATAGGGTATAGTGTGCACCATCAAATATCAGGGTTTAAAATTATGACTTGGTTTATATGTATTATAACGATGATTCATAAAATATGGTGAGGGTCTATGAATGCATTAATGGCCACCAGCTGGTGCCATGAATTCCATCAGGATTTGTGAAAACACTTGGCAAAGGATTTGGGCATTCACTGTTTGTGCATTATGTGGTTTTGGTATTGGGGTTTCATGTGGCTTCTACGCAGTTGGAGAAGGGAGGCGACGTCCATCGATTTGCAGGTAACTAACCACCAAACTCTGTGTAAACACATTGTTTTGTTGTTTTATCCATGGCATGATCATGCTTCTCATGCCATTGTTGATTTGATTGCAGGTGAAAATGAAGGTGCTCTAGGGTTTACACAGAGCTACGCTTTCGATTTGGGGTTGCTACTTCATGGCCATGGTAAGCCTTCTAGAAAGATCTTACTTGCCTCCTCTCATTCTAGGCATTTCTGAGTTGGGATTCTTTACAGGGTTGGGGTTTTAGATGGCACTTGTCGACTCTACCTTTAGGGTTTGTAATGTAGCTTTCTCTGGGTTTTGACTCTTGTTGGGAGGTTTGGATTTTTGAGTCATGGTGGCACCATTACTTGTAATGGTTCCATAGCTTCATAGCTTTCCATTTAACATTATTAATACATTGACTGTTGTAAAAGAGGATTCGTGCCTTACTATGTAAATATACTGCACGTTGGCTTTTATGTGAAGACTATAATGTGTTTTGGTATAAGATGCATACGATTTCCGTTCAGCGTTTTTAATAGATTATACTGTGTAAATTTAGGATTGTGTAGTTATTTTAATGTTGCGTTTAAAATATTGACTTGCTAGGTTCAATCCTGGCTTTAATCCTGTAGAATTTACTCTATGTATAAAGGTAACATTTTGGGTTTTTGAAGTATGCATAGCACTCCATTTATATTGTTTGTAATTTATGTTTGGGAAAGCTTCTAGAGCTTGGGGCGTTATGCCATGGGCTGCACCATAATTGCAATGGTGTCGTAGCCCATTGGCTTGCCACCGTAAGCTTTGTGTTAGCTTTAATGGAAACTGTGTATTATACAAAGTGTTGTAATTTGGTTCTAATGGTTCAGCATGGGTGTAGGCCATGCCATGAAAGGCATGTTCCTTTCCCAACGACTGTGATAGCTTAGTTGGCATTTTAATATGTAATTTGTTATTTAAAAAGATATGGCTATAACAGCCAGGGTTATGGAAAACCCATGATATCGTTTTGGTTATTGTAGCATGACTGTGTGATTGGATTTGGAAACTTGGTCGTGGCCGGTGTGACTGGGCATACGACCTTCAGGATTTGGTCCTGGGCGATACCAAATTGTAAAACATTTTATATGTAATAATAGAAAGGATACTATGTATTAAGCTATGGATTTTGTTATGTGTTTTGATTACAATAATGATTTATTTTAAGGTTATTATTATGTTGGCCTTGGGTCATAGACATCCATGGGATTCGATGTCACGACCTGTGTTGGCATAAGATAGGGTTTTCTTCTTAAGAGGAACAATTCCTTGTTTAAATATGAACTATAGAGATGTTTTTAATGTGGAGTTTAATATTTCTTATGAAATATATTTGTAATCCATAAGGGTCGATACCACGAACTCTGTTTATTAATACACAGTTATATGAATTGTTTACTTAGAAAAATTATAGGTGGATGTTTATGATGAATATTATATGGGACCTTGTTGTAGCTGCAACTGTTTTCCCAAATTTTTGAAATTTTGGACCCTCCTCTTAATTTTTATTTTTCCTAGAATCGTTTGGATCCATGAACTCCATTTTTGTTTTCCCTCTGCTACAAGTTTGGATTGTTTTGAGGTCAACTGTTTTCGTGCTTTTCGTAAAATTGCTTATGTCTGAAACTGTTTGAGTTGTGGAATTTGAAGATTGGATTTAAATTGTTGCCCTTTGATCTATGATTTCTTTCTTTGATATCAGAAGTCTATTTATTGTTTTCACCGCTGTTTCAGAGGTGAAACAAACTTTTTCATCATTACCTGACCGAAAATCTGTTGGAACATAACGTTTTTAGTTTGGTTGTTCGGAAGTCATTTAACCATGCATCGGAGCCATATTTCCCTACGGGGCCGCCGTTGCAGAAGCTAAACGATGATTTTTCTGATGGGTAGCTTTGACTGTTCCGATGCTGTGATGCTATTTTGACTTGCTTTGCGCTGTCAGCGGTTGGTTGAAGTTTGAGTCAAGGGTTTTTTTATCTTTATGAAGCCGTTGTTTTGGAGATGAGACAAGATTTTTAGACCGCTATACAACCTTAAGATATTCCGAGCACTTAACGTTTTCATGATTTTTTCTGTGCCATATCGAAAAGTTTTATAACTTTGATCAAAGGTGGTAGTCTGATTGCCTTCCGCCATTAGGGCTCCCAAGCAAACTAAGTGCCTGCCATTGTAACTGCTCCACTCGCCGATGTTTTGTTACGGTTTTCTTTGATATGTCTTATTTTTCGTGGAGCCCGTAGTCTTTTATCCCCTGCCATTGCGGCTACGTAATGCACTAACCTCCCGACATTTGTGTCGTTCCGTTCGCTGACAGGGAACTTTTCTGCCCAATTCTTTGGCATTTAGTCTTTTCGACGCCGATAGACTTAACGATCCTACGAAACTCATTGTCCGTCTGAAACCTGCCATTGTGGCTATGAGTAAGACTATCCTGCCGATGTTTTAATGGTTCAAGCCATTGATAAGGTTTTTTTTCCTGCCGTTTTGTGAGCTTTTAACCCCTTTGTGGGCGGCAGTGGTTTCTGATTCTTGTTAAGGTTTTCGTGATGAGAGCGCGGTACAGGGCCTCACTTTGGTGATCAGATTTATTGTTAGCATGGTTTAAGTTGATTGAAAAGATGTAGTCCGAGTTAATGATGATTTCTGTTTTGACTGCAAACGGACTCAGAAGATTCTTCAGATTGCTGCTGCAAGAAGACATAGCTGAAGGATAAAGCTGAGGATAGTTGGCTTAAAAGTGATAAGCAAAATTTTTTCTGAAATCAACGGGATCTTAAAAGGGATGAATAAAAGACAAAGCAAAAGCAATGGCAACAAAAGCACAGGCTTGGAAAGGGTCCGTCAGTTACTGAGTTGGTCCCGTTATATGAAGCACTCATAAGACTAAATCTGAAATGTAATGTATCGCCTAAATCATGAGCACTCACAAACTGACAAAATTGTGAGATTAAAACGGTTAGGGGAGCTTGAAGGTCAGGGGGCAGGGCAACCCAATGGTTTTGTTGTTCTTGTATAAAGATAGGAAAGTTAGAGGGAATGGGGGATTTTTCCCTGGAAAAACTTGTGAGCCATTGTTTGTAAGAGGAACTACTTTGTTTTACAATAATAAATTACAAATTTTGCATGTTGGAGAAGGTGCTGTGTGGAATGTCCGAATGTGATTAAATGAACAATGTTGAAAGGGAACTATTTCGTTTTCAATTGTGTTTCATTAACTATGAGAGCGTTCTAACTTCCTGAACCTATGTTCTCATTTGAATGTTCTCTGGTTTATTCTGTGATAATTTCCACTATGAGTAATGGAGGTTTTAATGATTGATGAGCTATCTTGTCATGTATATTTTTATTCATGTTTATGTGTTTTGATTCTAAGAACAGCTATCTATGATTTATCTTAACATATGAACAGTATTATATTACTCATGAATTAATATCTTGCTCTCTAGAGACAGCTTAGTTAGCGTTTTTGTGTGTGTGTGTGTGTGATTTAGATGCAAGAGAGTCTAAGATGAGAGGTAAGAACCTGCGCATCACATTGTGACTACTTCTTGCACTCTTAATCAATATGCATCTTAGATAGGAACTTGTGTATCATACTTAAAGTCAAAATACAAAATATACACAGTGGACCGGGCCGCAACCAGTAAAACCTTTTATTTTTTGTTACCTGACTTATGGTAGCCAGACCGCAAACCGGATGGAATCCCTACACCAAACAATCATGGGCTAGTTGGGAACGTTGACTGGGGAGAATCCCTTGTTGTTGTTGCCTATGAATTTCCAGGTCTCAAAAATTTTTGGCGCTAGAAGGAGGGCCACCAGTGCATGGCTGGCCGACGAAACCCATTTTCTCGAAATTATTCCACCGATGATAGTTCATAAAGCAGTTTGTTTTCCAATCCAATTCCTGAAGAGAAGGGTAGAGAGCACTTGTATTCTGTCAATAACGAAGTTTTTAATGATCTAAGAAGACACACTAGGGCATACGTGAAGAAGATTGGAGGATTGCCGATTATCCCTAAATTGTCCAGAAGAGAATATAAAAGGAAAGACCGTCCTATATTGGAAGACTCAGTGTTGGTTGGAGATTTGGAAGAACTTGTAGAAATAGTCTTATAGGAAGTTGTACAGCCCTTGAATCAAGTAGGCCCAGATACTCCTTATGGTTCTCCTGTTCATACTCCTATTCATTCACCACCTCACTCTCCACCCAGACTCATGGCAGGCATAAATGCAAATCAGCCACCCAACCCACCAAATCCACCACCTTCCTGGAAAGCCAGATCACCTTTAAACCTAACACCTCCTTTGCATGATTTACCCCAAGCTTTAAAAAAGATGTTGCCCAAGTTTGATCCAAATGAGAATATTTTAGTAGATGACCATTTGCAAAGTTTCTATTTGGAAATAGAAGGATTAAGGGCTGGGGAATATGAGGATGTAGTTTGTAGACTTTTTCCACACACCCTTAAAGGAGCAGCAGCATCGTGGTACTTTGGTTTTCCTGCAAACTCTATCCCAGATTGGGATACCTTTGAAAGGATTTTTAGAAGTCAGTACGCAACCCAAAAAACTCATGCAGCTCTCATGAAAAGACTATGCGCCTTAAAGAAAGAAAGAAAAGAGAAGGTGCATAGTTTTACCCAAAGATTCGTAGCCTATCTTAAGAATTTTTCTGAAGCTGACAGACCCTCGAATAAAGTCCTGATTGAATATTATACCTCAGCTCTAGGACCCAAGTTGGCCATGTTTTCCAAAATGAAGGCCAAACCTACGCTAGTAGAGACTTATGAAGAAGCGGAGAGAGTAGAGGTTGAAAGGGAAAGTATCAAAGATTATCCTAAACGGTCAGGAGAAAAAAATGTTGGGAGGAAGACTTTGTTATTTACTAAGCCTAAAGAGGAGCAATCACCATATTTTGAAGGAATGGCATAGATGATGCATAAGCTCTCTAACAAAATCATACACTTGGAAAAGGAAAAAGAAGCCCAAAAGTTCTAAGCCATATTACAAGAAAAGAGAGGATAACAATCAATCCCAACCCCCTCCGCACAGCCCTGCATCTATGAACTTAACGGAGGTAGGAATGGATAACTTTTGCACTTTCCACCAACAACCTCATTCTGAAAAGAGTTGTCCTCAATGGATAAATCCAATGACGTTGGTCATGAATCAGCTGTTGGATTCTAAATTAACTGAAGACAACAATGAAGAAGGGAAAGACAACAATAAATCAATAGAAAAACAGGAGGACGAGGCCATGGTTTTATGGGACTGTGTATCGTTGTTTGATGCTAAGGAAGAAAAGGACATGAGACATGAGGGCATCTTGGAAACAAATGTAACGACGAGAAGCCAAGGGTTCATTAAGGAAAATATTCTTATGCTCCTAAAGATCAAAAGACTTCAAAAGAATGTCAAGAAATTTCAAAACAACTCCACAACTAATAAAATTCTGGAATTTACCATCACCAGTCAACGTCCTAGATAGGTCAACATGCCTACTAAGCCCAGTGAAGAAAAAATAAATGATGTAAAATTGAATCTCACAGAACATAAGATGGATTATGACATTGTGGAGGACATCAAAAAGGTAAGGGCAAACATCTCATTATTAGAAATGTGCAATGTACCGCAGCAGAAATAAAAGCTATTGAAAGCACTTGAAGTCTCAAAGGAGAGGTTGCCCACTGACAATCAGCCCCAAGAAGAAGAAATTGATGAAGCGAGTATGGGAGGTAAGCCTAAAAGCAAGAATCCACCTTTTCTCCTTACTTTTGAAATTTTCAACCACAATGTGCATAACTGCCTAGTAGACTCGGGGGCATCAGCCAACGTCATGCTATTGTCGGTCTACAAAAAGATAAATGGACAACCTAAAACATCTACTTGGAGGGTCGTTTAGTTGGATAGAACGAATGTGAAGGTAATTGGGTAAATGGAGGATGTTCTCGTTCGCTTATCTTCAAATGATAAGGTATGTCAATTCATTGATATTGAGGTGGCTGACATACCGGAGGCTTATGGACTTGTTTTGAGCAGAGATTGGTCGGCAAAGCTGAACGGATATTTTTCCTCAGATTGGTCACACCTGTGGCTACCATATATAGGAATCCCAAATCAAATTAAGGTTTTGAGGGAGCCCCACATGAAACACAATGTTACTCAGTTCAAAGGTAAAAATGAACCAGTGGATTCTATTTTCTTAAATTACTTTATTGAGCTGGAACCAGGAAACTATCAAGCGAAAGAAGCCAGCAATACATCAGACGCTCAGCTTGATCTCCTTCGGTTCTCACAAGCTGATGAAATCGATTGTAAAATAGTAGACTTAGCTGTAGATGTAGATGTTAATTCTCGCACAGTAGTGGTTAGCGATTTTTGGACGCTTTTCTTTGATGGTTCTAAAACTTTAGAGGGGCCGGGAGCCGGCTGTGTCCTGATTGACACTATGAAAAACAAACATTTTCTTTCATGTAGGTTATAGTTTGAATGTACCAATAACACAGTTGAATATGAAGCGTTGGTTCAGGGATTAAGGAAAGCAATTGAATTAAAGGTAAATAATCTGAAAGTGTTTGGAGATTCTGAAATAATTGTAAAACAAATTCAGAATCAAATACATTGCATTTCTCCTCATTTAAAAGCTTATCAAAATGAAGTATGGGATTTATTTAAATAGTTTAATGCATTTAACATTGTATCGATTCCAAGACTTAAGAATGCAGCAGCTGACTTTTTTGCCACCTCAGCTGCGAGGCTTGTGCCCTCTAATAATCGGTGCTCTGTTGAATTGCTTTTTAGGCCTTTAGTTCCAGATATGATTACAAATATACGAGTGTTTGATGATGATCAGCAGATTATAGAATGCTTGAAAAATGACGAGACCTCCAAAGGGGCGATTATTGATGATGAAGAACATCAGGCCGAGTTAAAATTCGATAATTTTATTCCTAAGGGAGTCAGGACTTTAGAACGGATGTTTGATTTAAATGAGAAATTTAGAAGACCAGCGAATGTGAAGACTCATAGCTCGTCCATATAGTTCAAGTTAATTAATTTAGGGACTGAAATGGAGCCTAAATATGTGAATCTGGGAAAATGCTGCTCTCCAGGTGAAAGGAATAAGTTTATCATTCTTTTCAAGCAATACAAAGATGTTTTTGCTTGGACGTATGAAGATCTGAAGACATATGACACCAATATTATCCAGCATGTTATCCCCATCAGATCTGGAATCAAACCTTATCAGCAGCCTTTAAGGAAAATGCATCCAAAACTAGAACCTTTAATCCAGAGTGAAGTTAAGAAACTATTGGATGCTAGAATTATCTTCAAGGTTAGACACTTGGAATGGGTTTCAAATCTGGTACCAGTGAGGAAGAAATCTGGAGAAATCAGGCTATGTGTGGATTTTAGAAACTTAAATCGTGCTTCAGATAAAGACAATTATCATGTTCCACCCATGGAGCAGATATTGCAAATGGTTTCAGGTTCTGAACTATTCTCTTTATTAGATGGATTCTCAAGCTACAATCAAGTATTAGTAGCCAAAGAAGACAGACTAAAAACGACATTCAAGACCAGGTGGGGAACTTTTGCTTATAGAAGGATGCCCTTTGGACTCATAAACGTTGGAGCTACTTTCCAGAGGGCTATGGACATAGCTTTCCGTGGTCTGATTGGCTGCAGTGCTGTAGTATACCTCGATGACATCACGATATTCTCAAAGAAAAGAGAGGAACACACATTTCATCTAAAGCAAATTTTTGAATGATGCCGAAAATATGGTATCTCACTAAACCCCAAGAAGTGCGTGTTTGCCATTATAGAAGGTAAGTTGTTGGGTCACGTGGTTTCTAAGAAGGGGATCTCCATAGACCTAGAAAGGATCAAAGCCATCGAACAGATTCCCTTACCCCATAATAAAAGGGCATGCAATCATTTATGGGGACAATAAACTTCGTGCGAAGGTTTGTGCCAGATTTCGCTTGAATTGTTAAACCTTTGCAACAAATGGTAAAGCAAAGTGTACAATTCAAGTGGACTGATGTAGAGAAGAACGCATTTAGTAAAATTAAAATAGTTGTTGCGCATGCACCCTCCCTCAAAAGTCCATATTTTGATAAAGATTTTATTCTATACACTTTCACATCTGATGATTCACTAGCAGTTGTGCTTACTAAGAAGGAAGATGGGGGAGATGAGTTCCCCATATCATTTATGAGCATTGTTTTGCAAGCGGCCGAATTGAATTACCCAGCTGTGGATAAACAAGCTTACGCAGTGTTCAAAGTAGTGAAACAATTCAGACCATATATACTTAAGAACCAGACAAAGGTAATAGTTCCACAACCAGCTGTGAGATCTCTTTTCATACAAAAGGAGTTAGGAGAAAGAAGAGGCAACTAGGTAACATCTCTATAGGAGTATGCCCTCAAATTCAAACCAACCTCCATAGTTAAAGGGAAAGGATTGTGCAAACTGATGACTGAAAGTAAAGACAATGAAGAACATGACTGGGAAGACGAAGCTGAGTTACATTTGATGGATGTATGTCCTCTTTTCACAGCTCCGTACTCCTGGTATCGAGATCTTGTGCATTACCTTCAGGAAGTATTGTTACCAAAACATTGGAATTCTAAGCAAAGAAGAGCACTGCATCTTAAATCAGCCTCATACCAAATTGTTGAAGGAATATTATTCAGAAAGAATTATGATGGAGTTCTTCTTAGATGCTTAGAGAAAGAAGATGTGAAGAAGGTAATGATAGATTTACATGATGGGCCTGCTGGAGGACATTTCTCCGGAGATACTACAGCACATAAAATTCTCAGAGTTGGATACTATTTGCCCACACTGTTCAAAGATGCACATGCCCATGTCAGAAAATGCGACATTTGCCAAAGGTGTGGTGGAAGACAAGTTAAAGCAGCAGGACCATTAAAGCCTGTTATGATAACAGAACCTTTTGAGCAGTGGGGGATGGACATCATTGGAGAGATCAAGCCAAATTATTCCCTGCAACACAAGTATATTCTGACAGCAACCGATTACTTCACTCGGTGGGTAGAAGCCATTTCGTTGCGTAAAGTAAATAAAGATGCGGTCATTGACTTCTTGCAAGATCATATTATGACTAGGTTTGGAGTTCCAATTTCTTTAGTTTTCGATAATGCTACTTACTTTTCCTCGATTAGATTAACTGCATTTGCTCATGAGAAAGGAATTAAGTTGCATTACTCTACTAATTACTACCCATAGGGAAATGGTTTGGCTGAATCTACAAACAAGAATCTGATTAGGATTTTAAAAAAGACGGTGATAGAAAATCAGAGGAGTTGGCACTCAGCATTACCAAATGCTCTTTGGGCTGATAGGGTCACCCCCAATACTTTGTTAGGTGTGTCCCCATATACCCTTGTTTATGTAAAAGAGGCCATTCTATCCCCCAATATCATGTTACCCTCTTCCATAATCTCCCAAGAATCCAGAGGATCAGATAATGAAGTCTTGCAAATGAGGATACATAATATTCTGAAGGCAGAAGATTCTAGATCCAAGGCCAGAGAACGTTTTAAACAACAACAGGAGGTAGTAAAGAGATGGTTTGATAAACACAAAGCTGGAACAAAATAATTTGAGGTGGGATATTTGGTTCTCAAATGGGACCACCCCCACGATGAGAAAGGAAAACACACGAAATTTAAACAGTTATGGGTAGGCCCTTTCCAGATTACGGCAAAGCTTGGCCCCTCAACCTATAAATTGCAGGATTTACAGGGGTGGGAAGAGAACTTACCAGTAAATGGTTTAGTTCTAAAACCTTATTTTTCCTGAGTTATGTTTTTGTTCTTTTACCTTGTACATAAATAAATTGATTTGGCTATTTATCTTGTTTATTTATGCCTGTTTTGTTTTAGTTTAGATTTTGATTGATTTCAATAAAAATGAGGCAAACTTTTGAGTGCATGGAAAGCATCAGAATTCTGGAGTAATTAAAGTCCTTGAGTTTAAGACTATGTACTATTGTTTTATCTAAAAGAATTTCTTCTATTTTAGCAGTTTTCCAGAATGGATTTGAACAAATTGAAGTCCTACTTAATCCTTGTAAAATAAACTAGGATCAAAAGGTATGGAATACTATTTTGAGGCTCCATCCATCTAACATTTTAAAATGTCCTAGGGAGTGACAGCAAAAGGCCCATGGAAAGGAAGCAGGGTAAACAGTATATTATATATAAATGATCCCATGCCAAGAATTGAATGCCAAAAGGTAGATAAGAGTCAAAAGCTCCTATGAAAGCAATATGGATCTAAACAAAGTACTGAACCATATAAGTACTAAATTGCCAAAAGTCCCTCTCTATCCGTGAGCTGAAATTTAAATACATCTCTCACACAAAAGGACACTATGGATAGAGGAGCCTGGATAAAAAATTCAGAAAGAAAGGCATGCAGGAGGACTCATATGAGAAGGAAAAAAGTACAAAATGGCATGGGAATGGGGAACAAATGAATATTTCTGTTTACCATATGTTACAAACATGTGGTGTCCAAGCTGGCAGCTACCTGAAGACGAAGGTAATAAATGAAACTCATCTTCCTGGCCTCGAAAGAGTTATCTTGACTTGGAAATCTTGTTTTCCATTCTCCTAAATTGGACTATCATCAATGATTAAAAGTACATATATTTGCCATTTGGGAAATCCAAACATCTAGAATAATTCAACATGTTCGTTTTATTATTAAACAGTCTGATGCTTAAGGAATAAACTGTTCAGAGATCTAGGTTCACCAGGTAGTCGCCAATTGTTGCAGCCGCAACTATTTTCCCAAATTTTTGAAATTTTGGACCCTCCTCTTAATTTTTATTTTTCCTAGAATCATTTGGATCCACGAACTCTGTTTTTGTTTTCCCTCTACTACAAGTTTGGATTGTTTTGAGGTCAACTGTTTTCGTGCTTTTCGGAAAATTGCTTATGTCTGAAACTGTTTGAGTTGTGGAATTTGAAGATTGGATTTAAAATGTTTCCCTTTGATCTGCGATTTCTTTCTTTGATATCGGAAGTCTATTTCTTGTTTTCGCCGCTATTTTGGAGGTGAAACAAACTTTTTCGTCACTACCCGACCGAAAATCTGTTGGAACTTAACGTTTTTAGTTTGGTTTTTCAGAAGTCATTTAACCATGCATCGAAGCCATATTTCCCTACGAGGCTGCTGTTGCAGAAGCTAAACGATGATTTTTGTAACGGGTAGCTTTGACTATTCCGATGCTGTGATGTTATTTCGACTTCCTTTGCGCTGTCGAAGGTTGGTTGAAGTTTGAGTCGGGTTTTTTTTATTTTTTATGAAGCCGTTGTTTTGGAGATGAGACAAAAAATTTAGACCATTGTACAACCTTAAGATTTTCTGAGCACTTAACATTTTCACGATTTTTTCTGCGCCATATCGAAAAGTTTTATAACTTTGATTGAAGGTGGTAGTCTGATTGCCTTCCACCATTTCGGCTCCCAAGCAAACTAAGTGTCCGCCATTGTAACTGATCCACTCACCGATGTTTTGTTATGGTTTTCACTGATATGTTTTATTTTCCATGGAGCCCGTAGTCTTTTATCCCCCGCCATTGCAGTTGCGTAATGCACTAACCTCCCGACGTTTGTGTCGTTTCGTTCGTTGACAGGGAACTTTTCCCCCCAATGCTTTGGAATTTAGTCTTTTCAACGCCGATAGACTTAACGGTCATGCGGAACTCGTTGTTCGTCCGAAACTCGCCATTGTGGCTGTGAGTAAGACTATCCTACCAATGTTTTAATGGTTCAAGCCGCTGATAAGGTTTTTTTTCCCACCATTTTGTGATTTTTTAACCCCTTTGTGGGTGGCAGTGGTTTCTGATTCTTGTTAAGGTTTTCGCGATGAGAACGCAGTATAGGGCCTCACTTTGATGATCAGATTTATTGTTAGCGTGGTTTAAGTTTATTGCAAAGATGCAGTCCGAATTAATGATGATTTCTATTTTGACTGCAGACGGACTAAGAAGATTCTTCAGATTGCTGCTGCAAAAAGACATAGCTGAAGGATAAAGCTGAGAAAAGGTGGCTGAAAAGTGATAAGCAGAATTTGTTCTGAAATCAATGGGATCTTAAAAGGGATGAATAAAAGACAAAGCGGAATCAATGGCAACAGAAGCCCAAGCTTGGAAAGGGTCCGTCAGTTACTAAGCTGGTCCCGTTATATGAAGCACTCATAAGACTAAATCCGAAATGTAACGTATCACCTAAATCATGAGCACTCACAAATTGACAAAACTGTGAGATTAAAACGGTCGGGGCAGCTAGAAGGTCAGGGGGCAGGGCAACCCAAAGGTTTTGTTGTTTTTGTATAAAGATAGGAAAGTTAGAGGGAATGGGGGCTTCTTCCCTGGAAAAACTTGTGAGCCATTGTTTGTAAGAGGAACTACTTCGTTTTACAATAATAAATTACAAATTTTTCCTGTTGGAGAAGGTGTTGTGTGGAATGTCCGAATGTGATTAAATGAACAATGTTGAAAGGGAACTATTTCGTTTTCAACTGTGTTTCATTAACTGTGAGAGCATTCTAACTTCCTGAACCTATGTTCTCATTTGAATGTTCTCTAGTTTATTCTGTGATAATTTACACTATGAGTAATGGAGGTTTAAATGATTGATGAGCTATCTTGTCATGTATATTTTTATTCATGTTTATGTGTTTTGATTCTAAGAACATCTATCTGTGATTTATCTTAACATATGAACAGTATTATATTACTCATGAATTAATATCTTGCTCTCTAGAGATAGCTAAGTTAGCGTTTTTTGTGTGTGTGTGTGTGATTTAGATGCAAGAGAGTCTAAGATGAGAGGTAAGAACCTGCACATCACATTGTGACTACTCCTTGCACTCTTAATCAATCTGCATCTTACATAGGCACTTGCATATCATACTTAAAGTCAAAATACAAAATATACACGGTGGACCGGGCTGCAACTAGTAAAACCTTTTATTTTTTGTTACCTGACTTACGGTAGCCGAACCGCAAACCGGACGGAATCCCTAAACCAAACAATCACGGGCTAGTTGGGAACGTTGACTGGGGAGAATCCCTTGTTGTTGTTTCCTACAAATTTCCAGGCCTCAACAAACCTTTAAAGATACAATGCATGTGATTTATGGTATTTTATTATAGATGTTAAGACTGTAGGTTTTATGGCAGAGACTTGATAAGGACCACATGGATGGTCACGATATCTCTCTGATTAATTATAATGTTTGTTTCCAATTATGTAAAGTATTTTGTTTTAATGATTATGTGAAACAGACCTTGGAAGGTATTTAATAATTTGATTAGCTTGTTTATTATATGAAATCTATTCTTAGTAGATCTAGTTTATAATATATACTTGTTATTAGTTAGTATAATTAATATTTTAATTAATTACTACTGAACTAGTTTCTTTAAAGCTTAGGGAAAGCCTCTGCTGACAAATGGAATATGTCAATAGGGTATTAAATACAGAGAACAAAGTATAAACATAATACTAAGATCAAAACCTAGTTAATACAGGAACATTTATGAAAGATACAAACCATAAACATAAACAACATATAATAAAAATTCTCCAACCTATGATTAGTAAATTACAAATACAAACCCCAGCAGATTGTTAACCATAAAACTTAACCATTAGGGTTAGAAATTACATTGCAGCCATTACTTAACATAAACAGTAATGAATGTTTAGGAAAGAAATAGAATAGGCCTTCAAGGGTTTCATACCTAAATTTTAAGCTTTGGCAATGGCTACACCTGCACACTTAAATAACCAGCATTAACCATTCAATGCAGATCTGACCTCTGTTTGATGACCAAATCACTTGGGAACTACCACGTTCCACCCAACCATGACCCAGAACCGTTCCTGGTTTAAATCTGGATCCCCCTGAGCTGGAATCCAACATGCAAGTAACTTAGAGCTCCTAAGGTAGGGTTTCCTAACTCATAATCAGTTTTGAATCAATCCTCTTTTCCTTGCAGGAAAAGTTCTCCAAGAAAACACTTGAGAGCAAAAATAGGCAGAACAATAATTCTCCTAGATAAAAATCAGAACCCCAAGCCTTTGCTTGGCTTGAGTCTTTATAGATAGACTCTTCAGTCAAAGGGGTAGTTAAATCAAGAAATCCCTGATTTCTTGATTTAACCCTTTTTAATTTTACTGGGGTAATTTTCAATTCTTAACCTAGGAACTTTTAACTAGTTCCTAGTAAATCTTTCATAGATATTTCACTATTTATTAATCCTTTAATAATAAATAATAATTGGTGGAGCTTCTCTTCTTTCTTTATTCAATTATATAATTAATCATAATTAATTCTTTATACATACTATGTATAAAATACATAGTATTAGAATACTTGTTAGCATTTGTCTTCGGGCATCATGTATCATGATCCCTAGACTTAACGACACTTCTTTATGAAGGTCAAGTAGATAGATGGCTCAGGTATACTAGGCTAGGAAACTCTAAACATCCTTGCATGCTGGATTTTCCTCGTATAACGTGGTAGTTCTTCAGTACTTGATGAGAATACAGAAATTCAAAATTTCATTTAATCACTTAAAAATAAGTATGATGAGATCAATATTATTCTCGAGTCCTTTTCACTCAGAGGTGATTTTAATCTTTTCAGTAACCCCTAGCGCTTACCAAAGCCCATACTCAACGCTTATAACTAGGAGTTACAAACATAGTGCAATTCCAAAGCTCTCGCTCAACACTAAATGCTAGGATGTACTTGTACGATACACCTAGGGATACAATGGCCAAGGATCCGATGCTCCAGAGCTTATGCTCAACATCAACATGGAATGCTACAGAGCTTACTCCCAACATTTCCAATTATATTTTCATGTGTTTCATAGCTTTATGCTCAACAAAAATGTAAGTACTCATGTTCTCCAGAGCCTCTCGCTCAACACAAAACATATCATCGATCATGTGCTTCAGGGTCCATGCCCAACACAAAACATTTCATCAATCATGTGCTTCAGGGTCCATGCCCAACACAACCAACATATATATACATATATCATCAACAATTGGCTTACGCCCAATATACAAACAAATCATCATGTTTATATGCAGTGGGGTCTTTGACCTAATATAAAAATAAAACATCAATATAATCATCATGTTCAATAGGGTCATGCCTATAAATGGTAGGTCCAAAATTTAGGATATTAAATGCCTCCCCTCTTAGTACAAGACCGTCCTTGGTGTTCTAGGGACTCTGAATGATGTCATGAAACAAGGCAGGGTAAGCCTTTCTCATGGTGGCCTCATTCTCCCAGGTAGCCTCATCTACCTCAAAGTGCTTCCACTGCACTTTCAATTGGACTACAGTACGCTTCCGAAAATACACTTCTCTCTTGTCGAATATATGCAAAGGCTCAGGGAAAAATTCCCCCTCAAGTTCCACCTATAATAATGACCAATAAATGACATGCTTAGTGTCATAAACATATTTCTTTAATAAACATGCATGGAAAACATTAAGAACTCTTATGTGCGCAGATAATGTTAGTTCATAAGCCACTGGTCCTTTCTTAGCCAGAATTTCAAAAGGTCCACAAAATCTAGGTGCTAACTTACCACACCTACCCAAGCTCAATGAGCTCCGTTTTGCTTTCACTTTCAAGTAGGCATGCTCACCTACTTGATAGTCTTTATCTTTTCTTTTCTCATCCGCATAATGTTTTTGATGCTCTTCTGCCTCTTTAAGGTTTCCCTAGACCTTGGTAATTAATTGTTCCAATTCCAATAACAGGTTAGGCCCTAACATGAGCTGATCCACTGGACTGTCCCAAGTAACTGGGGTCCTACACTTTTGTCCATAGAGTACCTCAAAAGGACTCATCTTGGCAGAAGC
>LPNX010124190.1:221741-264853 GCA_001517045.1 Pseudotsuga menziesii | reverse complement strand
TGTATGTATGTATGTATGTATGTATGTATGTATGTATGTATGTATGTATGTATGTATGTATGTATGTATGTATGTATGTATGTATGTATGTATGTATATGCATGGTGAAAACAAAGAATTGTTGAATGCATGTATGACTAAAAATGGAATGTGTGTTTTTGCTGAAGGTAAATTGTGAATGCTGGAATAGTTAATTCCCTGCCCAGGAATGGACATGAATGAGCTCATGTGCCTATTGGGAAGGCATGGAAAATATGAAAGCCTCATTGATGAGACTTGGACTGTCATGCCAATTGGGTAATTAAATGACTAATTTTAATGTCTATATTATGCTTGGTCTAATAGAATTTCAATGGTGCATTGCACAGGTGAGAAAGGTGAAACCAGGTGGTGCACATTGATCATGGCAACAGATCAAAAGTTGTTGGACTTAACTGGAAGTCTCCTTCAAATGATTTCCAAGACCCAAGAAAATCTTGGGGAGATGCTCAAGATACAGAGAAGGCAGAGTGAAATGAACCACCAGATTTTGCAAGACTCTATTGGTTTGCAAAGGGAGGTGAAAAGCCTTCTGGGAGCAATCGACAAAGGAAAGGAAGGTGGATCAGCAATGGGACAATTGTCCAAGCGACCCAATAGGAAACGGTCCAGGCATGAAGACTCAAAGGAAATTGAGTAGGTAAAGATGAAGTAGCCAATGAAATGCTGGAGATGCAGAGGACATCATTTATGCCGGGACTTTCCGATGAGGGAACATGATGAGGGCAATAGCCACAAAGTTCCTAGACTTCGGGATCAGCTGGAAGCTGAGAACTAGTAGGAGAAGTCCATGGGAGCCGAAGGGCTTGGTCTTGAATGTTCAACATAAATGATTGAACGTGGGACAGATCTGCAATTTTGAAATGTTGATGTGCAATTATATATGTATTGTATATATATGTAATGGAACACCGAGGACAGTGTTACTCCAAGGGGGAGGGGAATGTAATGTCCCCGGTTTTGACCCCGTTTGCATGATGTATATATTGTAATTAATTGTGGTGAGGAGCTCAAGGAAAAAGCCCCACCATCGATTTGGTTGTGTGTGTGTTTCGGCAATGGGGATAGTTGTTGATGGTTTATCGTGCCATTTGGCACATTATAATTCAGCATCATGTAAATATGCACATCAATTAAAACTAAAACCACAACCAGCTACGGCAGTGCAACGTTGAATGAAAAGGGCATGGTTCCAAAGGATAAGGGGTGGGGGATGTCAAACCTTGGTTTATGGGGGAAAAACCCATGTGTTGCCACCTTGTTTGTTTTTCCACCTTTCTTGTTTCACCAACCTCTTCAATGACTTGGTTTTGTTGTTGGGGGCAATTATGGCTGGTGGTTGAGGTAGTTATTGCTTTTGGGAGTGGGGTGGCAGGACTGTCAGTCCTCACCCACACGTACACTCCACCCATGACTACCTTCACTCCACTCTCCCACGACTCCATTCTCCCCATGGTCTATTGGTTCCTCACGTTCTGTTGATCATCCACACACAGAGGAGGTTCGGCTTACTCACGTCGGTTCACTCCCAACATAGGGACACGCGTAGTAGGAGGTCGACTAAGTTCCCTCACGCACTGGTCGGTTCACGGTGGGATCATCTCCTCACGCGGGGATGAGTGAGGAGGGTGTGCGATCTCTGTTTGGGGGATCCTCATGTAGAGGTCGGGTCTGTTTTCCTCACACATAGGCAGTGGTTCTGCCGGATCTCACGAAGCTAGGAGAGGAGCTGCCTTTCAGTGGCCATTCACGTTTTCTACAGAGTGGAATCGGGTATGTTTTCCTCTATGTTTTGTGGTCTGGTGCAAGTTCCCTCACGCACAGACTATTTGGGGTCATTTTCCCATGTTGTGAGTCATGCTCACTGCTTGTGTTTTGGGGCTATTGTCTTCCCCATGTTTTGTTGGTTGTGGTGCTCAATTTCGTTTTGGGCCACTGTTGATTTCCAATCTGTTGGCTGAGTTTCCCTGTTTTGGGACTGTGGATTGCTGCTATCATTCATTGTGTGTTTGTGGCTGCTGGAGTACCTTGGTTTTGGGTTGCAGCTGAGTTGTTTTGGCCACGGTAGGGCCAAGAACAACTCTGTGTTGCCTTGTGGGCTTGAGTTGTGTTCATCGTTTGTTTGGGATTATCCCTGGTCATCTTTGCTTCTTCACAAGGCTGTGAAGGGTTGTTTTGATACTAGTATGCAGTGGTTGTCCTTTGGACTGTGTTGGCTTGGCTGATCTGTTGATGGCCTGGTAAACCCAGTGGTGTTGGTTTGCTAATTGTGTCCCTCGGCTATGTGTAAGCCTGCATTGACCCTTATCCTTGGAGGAATCATGCCCAGCTCAGGGGTGGCAGTGTTGCTGAGAGATTGATGAGCACGTTGGCCTATGGTTGGGTGGAACATTGCAGCAACGTAGCTGGTTGCGGGGTAAACTCTTCATTAAAAAGATAAGTAATCTTGTCTGTGTTATCTCTGCAATTGAATATATTGATGTTTAATGAGTTATGATGAACATGTTGAATGTTGGTTTATGAATATGTTTGCTTCCGTTGAATGATTGAGGAATTATGCATCTTGTAAGATGTTTTATGCACTCTGTTATGCATGTTGTTTAAGCTTTTAATATCAGCATTTTTCCTGTTTATGTTCATAGGGCTGTTTGCTCGGTTGAGTGATTGGTGTTGGTCGTGTCCTCTTCATCGGTCGAAGGGTTGGGGACATGACACCTGCTACAAAATTTGAGTTGAAAGACCTTGGCTTGATACACCATTTTTTGTCTTGAAATATGGTAGAGCCTAGAAGAAATATTCCCTAACCAAAGGAAGTATGCAGTAAAAATCTTGAAAATGTTTGATATGTTGGAATGTAAAGCCATGGCCACACCCATGGATAAAAATTTGAAGTTGTCGGTTGATGCCTCATCAGAGTTAGTGGATGTGACACTATACACTGATAGATTATTAGTTCATTGATGTATCTGAAGAATACATGTCTAAATATATCTTGTGTTGTGAACACCTTGAGTCAGTATCTGGTTGAGCCTAGACATTTTCACCTTGTAGCTGCAAAGCATGTGATGAGGTACCTATGGTATCAGTTGTACTGGAGATCATGACTTCATACTATATGATTATGCAAATTCAAATTGGGCAGGAAGTGTCTTAGAAAGAAAGAACACTTTAGGTGGATGTTTCAGTCTGGGGTCAACCATGATTTCATGGATAAGTAGGAAGTAGTCGAGTGTTGCACTCAACACTGCAAAAGCAGAATATATTGCAGCTTGTTCCACAAATTTTCAAGACATATGGCTTCGAAAGTTGTTATCAGGTCTATTCAATCTGGATATGGATGCTACCATGATTCTATGCGATAACTAAATATGCATGAAGATTACAGAGAACCTTGTGTTCCATGATAAGATGAAGCACATAGAAATACGATACTTCTACATTCATGACATGGTTGCAGATGTTTTGACTAAGCCTCTATCTCATGTGATGTTTTAACACTTCTAAAACAAGCTTGGTGTTGTCCGTAAGGAATTCCTAGAAAGGGGGAGTAGTATTGATACTATGGAATCCTGATCATAGTAGGTATCTCAGTTGGGATTGATCATCCTTAGACTTGATCCTGTAATTCTGAAAGGAAGGATCGTCTTAAATGTTGATATTGTTGGACCTTATCGCATAATTATGAAAGGAAGGATCGTCCAAGATGATGATGTCGAGATTGATCATCCTTAGAATTGATCCTATAATTCTGAAAGGAAGGATTTTCTTAAATGTTGATCTTATTGAAATTGATCCCGTAGTTCTAAAAGGAAGATTGTCCAATATGATGATATCGGGATTGATCATCCTTAGACTTGATCCCATAATTCCAAAAGGAAGGATCGTCTTAAATGTTGATCTTTATGGACTTGATCCCGTAATTCCAAAAGAAAGGATCGTATAAGGTGTTGATGTTGGGATTGGTCATTCTTAGACTTGATCCCATAATTCCAAAAGGAAGGATAGTCAAAGATGTAGATGTTGGGACTAACCATCCTTATACTTGATCTCGTCATTTTGAAAGGAAGGATTGTCTTAAATGTTGATGTGGAAGGACTAACCATCCTTAGAATTGATCCCATAATTCTGAAAGAAAGGATCGTCTTAAATATTGATGTGGAAGGACTAATAATCCATAGATTTGATCATGTAATTATGAAACGAAGGATCGTCTTAAATAATGATGAGTGATGGAATTGATCTCGTAATTCTAAAAGAAAGGATCGTCCAGAATGTTAGTAGTGGAATTGATCCCATAATTCTGAAAGGAAGGATCATCCAAAATGTTAGTAGTGGACTTGTTCCCATAATTTTGAAAGGAAGGATCATCCAGAATGTTAGCAGTGGACTTGATCCCATAATTCTTAAAGGAAGGATCGTCCAGAATGTTAGTATTGGACTTGATCCCGTAATTATGAAAGGAAGGATCGTCCAAAATATTAGTAAGTGGAATTGATCCCGTAATTTAGAAAGGAAGGATCGTCCAAAATGTTAGTAGTGGACTTGATCCCATAATTCTAAAAAGAAGGATCGTCCAGAATATTAGTAAGTGGACTTGATCCCATAATTCCGAAAGGAAGGATCGTCCAGGATGTCAGTGGTGGACTTGATCCCGTAATTTCAAAAGGAAGTATCATCCTGTGTATGTATGTGTTAGCTATGATTAGTATTGGTGGCTTCGTAAATAATTGATCATGCAATCCTAAAAGATGAATGATCACCTGAGTACCAAAAATGTATGTTTGATCATTATCGGTAGCTCCATAAATAATTGATCTTGTAATCCCGAAAGAGGAAGGATCATCTGAGTACCACAAATGCATGTGTGACTAGTATTGGTAGCTCCACAAAGACTTGATCCTGTAATTCTGAAAGGAAGGATTGTCTTAGTACCACAGATGTGTTTTCCATGATCCCACAAATATGAAAGGAAGGATCACGTTGGTTGTTTTTATACCTTCCATAGATCATGTCACTCCAGCCTTGAGCTATTGATGATGATGTCACATGTTGTTGTTGTTCCTCCAGATTTATGTTGATGAGCTAGCCTTGTGTTTTAGTTGTTGTTTTTATTCCAAACTTATGCTGATAAGCCAGCATCATGCTGTCGATGTGAGTGATGTATCAATTTTTATACAGATGATGATGTTCCATGTTACAGATGATGATGCCCTATGCTGCAAATGATGATGCTCCAACTCCATGTTGGTGATGATGTTCTAGTTCCATGTTGTAGATGATGATTCTTTATCTCTATACTCAAGATGTTGATGATGATATTTCAGCTTTGTACTGAATATGTTGATTACGATACTTAAGTGTTGTACTGAATATGTTGATACTCCAGCTCCGTGTTTAAGATGATGATGTTGTTCAAAACTTCCAATGATCTATAGGTGTACTAGACAATGTTCCAAAAGATGATGTTGATGATGCCTCCTCTCTCTCCTTCCAATGATGTTGTGTCAAGCCACACCAAAAAAAAATTATGTCAGTAGAATACCCTTCTTGTTAAGGAGGGGTGTTGAAATAATGTAACTTCAAAGAATATTCTACTTCTACTTTACATTTTTATTATTCCTCCTTCGGGAGATGTCACTAATGTAAAAAGTCATGTAAAATTCATGAGGTAAACCCTTTGTTGTAAGTCAGGTCAATAGCACCCCGAAAAAAATAATATAATTATTATTGTGAGATTTCCTAGGTAGGTCAACCCAGTTAGGTAAAATGGCAGTTGGAAGATTAGTATAAATAGGGAGGCTCCCTCTCTCATTTATACACACACTCACACTCATGTATTGCACAAGAGAGAGAAAGAATGAAGTTTAAAGAAGGAGGAGTACAAGTGTCTTTGGTTTTTTGGCTCTTATGCTTGGGGTTTGGTCTCTCTCTCTTATGAGACCTTGTTATTTGGTCATTAAATTCTGGTAATCTATAGTGAGGAAGTTTTGTTGGGTTTTTTCCTTTTGGGTTTCCCAAGGTAAATTGATGTGTACCTTGTCATGATGTGCTTGTCTCTCTTTCAGTGATCGTATTGCATATGGTTATGATAATAAAAGTTTAAAGATCTAGTATAACCATTAAAAACTTAATAGTGCTAAGGTCGAAGGAATCTGTGATGTGGAGTGGAACCTAAGAGGACTGACTATGGATATCTCTCCCATAAGGACAGATGAGGTTCCCTATCATATCCAGAGGCACGCCATTGGAGTGCCTAGGAGTATCAATCACTTCTTGCTTCGAGTGGTCTGAGAAGTCATGTGTTATCATGAGCACAATGCACCTCATGATGAGGAGTAGAGTCTAGATGGTCTAGTCGTATCTCAGTTTTTGTGACATTTATATGATGTATGGGTGATGTAGCACATATGACGTGACAAAATTTTGCTATGATATATACATGGATCTTACTTTTGATACTTATTCCTAAATGTGTCATTTACATGATAGTTCTTTGTGATTTTATACATGCCTCTTGATGATGAAATGTTCATGTATGCATTAGATGTCAATCTAACAAAAAATTAACCAATGAATCAGCTATCGTATTAAATTCCCTTGGTATATGTCGATATAGAATAAAAATGAATGATCTCTCAAGAAAATGTATTCTTCAATAGATATGAATTAATGTAGGATCGTGGATGGTATAAATGTGATTTAGTTGAGAAACCATTAGTTGGGAGTCCAGATTAACGACAATATGGTGTATGTCAAAAAATGAAGCTTCGGTCAAAGTCATGTCACGGCACAATGTTCAACGAAATTATTGGTCGTTGAACCTAGACAAAATCCACCTAATATCACTAACTCATCAGTGAGGGAATAAACCACCTAGGATACATAAGCAAGGTTCTAGTTCTATTAACTAGGCACATTGGCAAATTCAAAATACACCGACATCTATGCATTTAAGCAAAAAGCAGGATAAGTAGTTTTAGATGAAAGAAGACCCTTGCACACAAAATAAAAATAAACTCACACCACAACCTAAAACATACCAAACTATGGCATATATATACAAAGTATAAAATGGAAGATGACCGTAAGCATAGTAATTCTTTAGCTAGATCCCATTCTAAGCCTCCCCTGACGAAATTATATCGTAGTCAACTATATCATAGGAACATTTTTCTAACACTAGTTTTATGGTGTAAGGATCATGCCACATAGATTCAAATTTTCCTACCCCTATTTTATAGTGCATTTGATCATAAACTAAAACCAAATCGCCTTCATTAAAAGAGAGAGGTTGAATGAATTTGTCATAATGGGCCTTGATGCACTTCTTATGTGATTCATTAGCGAGAGCAGCATCATGACGAGTCACATCGAGTTTGTTCAAGTATAAAAAATTCCATTCCTCTATGGAGGTATTCGGTAGGAGTTCGCTAGCTAACTTGAGAGATGGAATCTCATATCAATAAGTAAAACAACTTCAACACCATAGACCAATTGGAAAGGTGTGAATTCAGTAGCAATTTTTACTAAAGTCATATAATCCCAAAGAGACAAAAAAATCATTAAATGCCAATTGGATTTGTGCACCCCCGCCATGCCTTGGATCATAGTTTTCAAGATCTTATTAATAGCCTCTACTTCTCCATTTGCTTGGGGATAATAAAGAGACAATTTTTCAAGACAAAAACCTAATTTGGCACTTAATTCGGCCATCTATGATTCCTAAAACGGGAACCATGATTAGTAACAATAGCATGTGGGACTCCAAACCTAGTATTAATGTGGTTAAACACAAATACTGTGGAGGTTTTTCCATCTTTAGCATATGTAGGCATAGCCTCAATCCATTTGGTAAAATAGTCAACTATGACAATGACATAACCATGCCCCTCGGCTAAGGTAGGCTTACAATGCATGAAATAAATGCCCCATTTTACAAAAGGGCCAACGACAATGATAGGATGCAATGGAGCATGATGGGAGCGATTTTTCAGATCAAAATCTTGACAAGGGAGGCACTTTTTAATGGATTCCATACAATCTCTAAAAATGGAAGGCCAAAAGTATCCATCACACAAAATATTCTAGGTCATAGCCTTCCCATAGAGATGGCCACCACATGCTCCATAGTGACATTTGTTAAGAACGTGTTCGACTTATTCATGAGTTAGGCATCGTCTTAAGACAAAATGGATACCGTGGTGATACAAAGTGTTTCCTACGATTAAGTAATGTGTTGCATGATAATGAATGTGACAACAATCATCACCAGATAATTCGATCTGAAGGAGTTGGGTTTGGGGATACAAAGTGATGTCTCCATACCACGGGTTAAATGTACTAACAAGGAACAATGACTCATCATGAAAAAAGTCAACGGGCTTGTTTTCTCTATCAGTATGGGAAAAGTCACATATATGCTCGACAAAAACCAAATATTTATTTGATTTAGATTTTGCAAATTCAAGATAAAATTCTTGTAGGATAACAATCCAACATGAATATTTTTCCCCTATTACTTGACGAATCAATATATGGTACATGCGGTTAGAATCTGAAAAATAGTGTTTTTGCGAAGAAAAATGTAATGGAAAAATATTTAGACAATGATGACAGCTGGCAAAGCCAACTTCTTAACATGTGAATAATGAAGCTTAGGGACATCCTGGCTCTTAAGTAGGAAATAAACAACATGTTCTTTCCCATCATCAACCTCTTGTACTAACAACATTCCAATGGTAGAAGTAGATGATACAAGGTACAAAATGTAATATTGAGCATAGTTGGGGGGTTGCAGTAATTGTGAATATGTAAAAGCATGTTTTAGATTATCTAACAAATGTTGATCTTATTCATTCCACATGAAAAGGATATCCTTCTTCAACAAATGCATGAAAACTTTTGTAACTTCCATAGTACAATTACAAACGAAACGACACAAAAATTTTGTCTCCCCTTGCAAACTTTGAAGTTGGGAGATGTTTGTAGTTGGAGGTAAGGATAAAATAACCTCAACCTTTAAAGGATCAATACTAATCCCAAGAGACAACAAAATCGAGGAGTCGTATGGTTTCAAAATAAAAAATTCATTTGTGCATATTTAAGTGGATATTATAATGGCGGCATCAAAGAAAAATAGCTCTAATATGCTTGATGGGTCAAATGTGCAAGTAGATCCTCAATATAGGGGTCCACTATGTTCTTAATATCCAAAGGGTAATTTGCGATAAGAGAATGTTCCCCATGGGTAGATGAAAGTTGTTTTATGCTGGTCAGTTGGGAGTATCTCAATCTGATTATAGTTAGAAAATATATCCTTTAATGAGAAGATGACACTTCCAGCATAGTTGTCGGTAATTTGGTCAGTAAAGGGAGTAGGAAATTGTCCTTAGGACAAGCCTTATTAAGGGGGCCTATAATAACACAAAATCTAATCGTTCATTGTCTTTTCATAACAAGAATAGTATTACAAACCCACTTATTCAAAGGCACGGGATAAATAAAGCTAGCTTTTAATAACTTTTCAATTTCTTCCTTTTGGACACAATATTTTGAGGGTGCATACAACAAAGTTTTTGTCGAACAGGCTTTGCATCGGGGTAATTTTTTATCTCGTGTACTACAATAGAAGGATCAATACCTGGAATTTATATAGCTCTAAGTGAACACATCCTGGAACTCTTTAAAAAAAGGTCGTATAAATTTTGATCTCCTTAGGAGAACAATTTTGTCCAATATGGATATGTTCCACGACACTCGATTTCATCAATAAGTATTTAGGAGTAGTTTGTGTGATATTTCCTAATTTCCCTTTAGATACAGTATTTTTTGTAAGCATGGGAGACTAAGGATTTTGAACAATATTAGGTGAAACAAAGTATTTAATATCATTGTCTACCATTTGGAAATTTGGGAGGAAAGATGAACAATAATGGAAATCTTCCCAAGGTGACTCATCTAGGCTCATTAACTCCGTGATGGACTCGTCTGATGGAAAATTCTGGAGGATAAAATCTAATGACGATGAATAAGAGTCTAACCAATATGGTAGAGAGTAGGGATCTAATGCCACCAAATGGAAATCATTGGGATCAAGGTTATCAACCACAAATTGGATGTCATGATATGTGGCCTCAGTTGGACTAAGGTGCATCGTGTAATTAATCAATTAAAACTTGAATAGACTAGGCACTACCAAAGGATCATAGGATGAAGATTATTGTACCAAAAAATAAATCATATTTACCATGGTAACATGCCTTGGTAGGTCAAGGGTGGATAATGGAAAATTTTCCATGAGAAAAGAGTATTTCAGGAGCCCAAATCCTACATCCTCATAATGAAATTTTGAATGTCCTAAAAGGGAAACATTGTTAGTGGGATTGTTATTAATGTCAGAGATGAAAAATTCAATTTGGTAAATGGTAACAATTTTACCTTGGTGAGGAAATTGTACCAAATGAAAGACCGAGGATAATGGCCATTGCATAAAACCAATTACGACCAAGAAACAAGTTGTAATCTAAAGGTGAGTCGACTACTTCCACATTAATGGAATAGTCTTTCCCCCCAATTCCATGGGTAAATATGGTAAGATTCCATAAGGTTTAAAACCACAACTGTTAATATCCTTAATAGTGATGGGAGACCGATTAAATTCAAGTGATTCAATGGCCTTCCAATAGGATAAATACATGACCGATGTGGAGTCACCTTTGTTTAGGATAATACGATGGACACTTTTCCCACTAATAATAGGATTAATTTGGAGTGTGAGTTGGTGAGAAAGCCTTGTTTTAAAATATTCCAGATTAAACATGATGGTGTTGGATGTTTCCGGATCCACGGCTCCAAGAGCTGACGACAGGGTTCTATGCTAACTGGAAAGTTTTGTATTCAAGAGTGGACATGGCACAAGGTTCCTAGGCCAAATCCTCAAATATGTTATAATTTTGAGTGGCACGGGAATTTGGATTAAACGTTACCTTTTGAATTGTGCTTTTTGGTGGGTGCAACACTGAGTTGGAAACAAGCTTCTCTATTTGAAGAGGGATAGAAGGTGGATGAGGGGTGGAGGTGGAGGTTTTATCGGTAGAAACCCCCATTGTTTATTTTTTTTGGAACAAGGTTATAGGTCTTAGACCTGGTCGATAAATTAACTGTTCCATTGCATGTGAGGACATGATTGATTGTGGAAGCATCCCCTTGATTAGGATGAGTCGTGTTCCCACTTTGTGGGGGGGTTGATTTGTGTATAACCATTTGATGTTGGTTTTGAAGAAATTTAATACTACTAGTTAAGAGGTATCTTTTAAAAATTTATTTACTTCCTCATGATGGGGACAATATTTAGTATAATTATCACCTCAACAGATAAGGCAAGAAAACTTTACCTTCCATTTATGTTTGGCTTCGGTGTTGGTTTCTTTGGTTTTAGGATTATCTTATTGATTCGAATATTTTTTGGATTTCCCTTTGTTTTTCTTCTTACCTCTTTATTGTTCAAATGAAGAGGATTGATACCGTGTTCACCTCAAAGGTTTGGATAAGAGATGATGAATATTTAGTGTTTCTTATAGTTTGTGTTGAAGTTGGACTAGGGGCCATTTGGCCTTGTGGTCCAGTCGATGTAGTCACAGACTGCATTTTGATAGAACCCACTATACCATCAGCATGGGATTTTAGAGCAGGCATCGAAGGGTCACTAGTTGGATAGGGAGCATTAGGGATCAAGTCATATAAAGTGTCGAATTGGGAATAAGCCAAATCTAGGTATTAAGCACGATTGGTCACCTACTCTTTAGTAACAACACCTCCCATAGCAACATCGATAGGGATAGGTTGCAAAAGTGACTTGGTAAACCAATCATTTAATATTTGGTCAAGAAGGGTGTATTTTATTAAAAAATGTTTTTATCTCCTGTAATGATCCAAGGTCTGATATTCAAATCATACCACTAACTATTGCTGCAAATTAAATAAAATTTCTGATATTACACTTGCAAACACTCGATAAATTTCGGAGTAAGGAAATGAAGGTATTTTGCAGCGAAATTTGTATGCAAGGGATCCGGTAGGGGAAAGAAACCAACAGTAAGTTTTATAGCATTTAATTCATTTCCCCTGACACATTTAGATTGGGGACCATTCAGGTTTCAGAGCCCGCTATGTGGAAACTTAATCCCCCACTTTTGGGTCACCCAACCGTGAAACTAGGAAAATTTATTCAGTCCTTTCGACCATGGGATTGGGGAAAAGCATAGAAGTGTTATCCGGCCTTCGTAAATCATAAAGTATGGTTTGGGACATATTGAGGCCTGGAAAATACTAGGTAACAATAGTAGGGATTCTCCCCAATAAACATTCCCAATTAGATGATTATAGTTTGATATGGGGAATCCATCCAGTTTACGGTCCGGATACCATAGGTCAAGTAATGGTTTAAGTTTTCTTTTACCGGTTGCGGCCTAGTCCACCATTTAAGTGTATTTTTAGGTTTTATTTTATAAATGATATGCAAGTGTCTAATCTAAGTGCAATCAATAGAGACAACAAAGAGTTCACAATGTGATGCGCAGGTTCTTACCTCTCGTCTTATTTCCCCTTTGCTTCTATGCTAAGCTAACTAATTCTATCTAGCCTATCCCTAGGGAGAAGGATTATATTTAGTGATGAGTAATGTACTGTAAAACATGCATAAAGAATATTACAGATAGTTGTTGATAATTCAGAATACATGAATACATGTAAAAAGATAAACATAAAGGTAGCTCATTGTTGGTTAAAACATTCATTACTCAATATATTGCACAAGTTTCATAAAAATAACAGAAAATCATTCATAACATGGAAGTAATTCATAAGTCAGAACAATCTCACAGTTCGTAGAATAAGCTGAAACAGAAATAATTCAACTTCAACCAATCTACAGCATGCATTTGAAACTTCACAGCTCCTTCTCTAGCAGAAAATACAGCTTTCTTTATTATAAAAAGAAATAGTTCTTCTTACAATAAACTTCACAAAAGATAGCATGGAAAATTCCTCTCCTCCATCTAGTTTACCTATACTTATACAAATTAAAAATGACTCTTGAGTTTCCCCAACCTTTTGGGCTTCCTCGACTCTTCCTTTACAAAACTTTTGTCTTTTAGTGCATTACTAAAAGAATAAATACAAAATTGTGTAATATTTAGCTGGTGAATAAGACAAAATTCAAATGGGCCCAGCTGGTGTCTTAATAAAAATGCCCCATGCTTGTGCTTCTTCACTGATGATCTGATATTATGCAGGCTCCAATACACGTACTGCCACTTCATGCTTTGAAAGTTGAGACTCGATTTCCTTCACCTTAGGTACATTTTGCCTCAAATATTCCTCTAACAAGAGTTTGTGGCCTGAATCTTGGATAATTTATATCCTAATGTCTTCCTCACTAACAACTTCGAGCTTGGATATACCTTCTTCTCCTTTTAGCAGCTTCTCTTGCAAGTTCTTCAAATGTTCCTCTTTCACTGGGAAATCTTCGTCTGGGGCACCTATTAGAACCATACACCGATTATGAACAAAATGTATTCCTTTGTAGAATTTAGCACACTTTTCAACAGTTTTTTCAATGGATGCATTTAGTCTGATTGTTGTTCTACACACAAAATTCAGTATGGCCACCTCCATCTTAAGACTTCCTGTAGACTTTTGAGGCATATTAGCTGGAAAGGTTGAATCGGTTCATATCCATGCTAACTGATATTTTACAAGCTCAACCACCTTTTATAATCTCCTCTGGAATTCTAACGAGCTAAGTGCTAGCTCTTTCAATCTGACATCAATTTGTTTAACTCTATACACCTCCCCTGCAAGGCTAAGCAAAACCTGATTTATCTCTTTTTGCAGCATCGAGGGTTGATTTCGGAATGGAGTGATGTCCATCTGCTTCTCCTTTTCCACTTGAATTTGTTCTCTCAGTAAAAGGTTCTGAGCTTCGAGCTCCTCTACTCTCTTGCTTGTTGCATCTCCTTTATGTTTTACTTCTACAACCTGCTTCTCGAGGTTTTTCATCTCTCCTTCCATGTTATTTACCGATAGTACCAGAGCATCCTTGTCATATTGCAAAATTTGGCATGCCTCTTTTGACATCTCAATCTCACTGAGAATATCTGCATGCTTCCTCTTCAAGATTTTCCCCTCACCTCTTTCCTTTTTCAGAGTTTCCTTCATTTGAACATTATTCTTCTTATATTGTTCCAAATCATTCATTATCTTATCCACGTTATATTCATTTGCAACGGCCGAAGCTACACCTACCCTTGCAAGAAGTCTTGGGTCCTTATCAGTCCCATGGATGATTGTTTTCTCAATGACCATGACTCCTTTCTTTTCCCTGGTGTCCACCTTCTTCTCAATTCTCATGACAATTCTTTTCTTACTTTTGTCATAAAAAATGGTATTTAAATCGGCTACCTCCTGCTCTTGATATGGGATGAAAGGGATTATTTCAATCCCTAATGTTGGGGCTGGATCTTTTATGGTTGTGCTACTAGATCGAATAGATGATTATGTCTTATCATCATGAGATTGAGTCTACTCCATATTTGCACGATCTTGTTCCTCTTGCTCTTTTTTTGTAGCTCTTTAGCTACTTTCTCTGCATGTTCTCTTTCTTTGTCAGTTGCTTCCAGTCTTAACCTCTCATCCTCTTCCTGCCTTTTTTGAGCCTCTTCTTCTTGATTATTTTTCACGGCTTCTTCTTTTGCTAAACTTTTCTTGGCTCTTCTTTTCTCAACTTATTCTTCTGCTAACCATTGTTCTGCTTCTTGTGATAGTTTGAGTGCCTCCTCTTCCCTTTTCTTCACAACTTCCTCTTCCTGTTTCTTTTGTTGTTCAGCATCTTTTCCCTTGCCGCCTACAGTTGTTATCTTTTGTTTGAATCTTTTCCTATGGGGCTATCATATTTCGGACATTGCAGAATATTTCCTCATTTTTTATCCCAGTAGTTTGCATACTTAAAATGTACCCCTACAACTACACAACATTTAGCAACCTGTTGAGGCTTGGAAAATCACAGGCAACAACAGTAAGGGATTCTCCCCAGTAAACATTCCCAACTAGCCCGTGACTATTTGGTGTAGGGAATTCGCCTGGTTTGCGGTCCGGCTATCGTAGGTCAAGTAACAAAAATAAAAGGTTTTACCAGTTGCGGCCCAGTCCACCGTGTATATTTTTGTGTTTTTAGTTTTTAGTATGATATGCAAGTGCCTATCTAAAATGCATATTGATGTAGAATACGAGGAGTGGTCATAATGTGATGCGTAGGTTATTACCTCTCATCTTAAACTCTCTCGCATCTAAATCACACACAGTAAGAAAATAAAACTAACTACCTAACTTATCCCTAGGGAGCAATATTATCATTCATTAATGAGTAATGTATTTTGTACATGCATCATGAAAAATCACAGATAGTTGATACTTCTTTCAAAACACATGAACATTTAAATATATTTGAACAACCAGATAGCCAATTGTTTATGAACAACATTCATCACTTATAGTGGAAATTTTCATAAAATAAACCAGAGAACATTCATACAAGAACATAGGTTCACAGAGTTAGAATGATCTCACAGTTAATGGACACAAAGCCGAAAACGAAATAGTTCCTCTTCAACAAATCCATAGCACAACATTTGAACATTCCACCAAGCTTTCTCCAATAGGCAAATTGTAATTATCTATTTCAAAAGGAAATAGTTCTTCTTACAATATGTCCTCACAAATCTCACTGGGAAAAAGTCCCTTATTCCCTCTAACTTTCCTAAATTTATACAAAAACAAAAAAACCTTTGGGTTTCCCCGTCGGGTGACCTTTGGGATCTCCCAACCGTTTTAATCTTATAATTTTGTCCTTTGTGAGTGCTCATGATTCGTCCAATACGTTACATTTTAGATTAATATTTACAAGTGCTTTGTAAAATAGACCGGCTTGGCAAATGATGAGCCATTTCCAAGCCTGGGCCTCTGCTGCTACCAATTCTATTCAATAACCTGTTGATCTCAACCTTTCACTATCTTCCATCTGTGAGCAACATCTCTGCTTCTGACTTTTCTTTTAGAGACGTCTTCTTCATAGCAGCAATCATCAAACTGGATCTGAAAACAATCTTCTAAGTTTGTCTGCAGTTAAACGAAAAAATCAACATTATTATGAACTACATCTCTTCAACAAACATAAACCATACTAATAATAAAACTGATCATCAAAATGAGGCCTTATACTGTGCTCTCATTGCAAAAACCTTAAAATGATAAGAATATGAAACCTCTGCCACCCATAAGATACGATAAAACACACACAGAACAGGCGAGAAAAAACCTCACCGGCAGGAAAAATAAATAAACCATCGGCAGGATAGTTTTATTAACAGCCGCAACGGCGGGCTTCAGACAGACAACGAGTTCTGCAAGATCACTAGGTCTATCAGCGTCGGAAACTCTATAAGTCGGATGGTTAGCACATTACGCAGCCGCAATGGCGGAAGACGAAAATACTATGGGCTCCGCAGCAAATAAAACATATCATTGAGCGGAAGAACTAAGGACTACGGAAGAATAGTCCTATTCACAGCCACAATGACGGAAGACCATCAGACTACGAGTTCCGTGGTTAACATAAAACATCAGTGAAAGGAAAATTTATATGGCGGATGGTTAGTCCGTTCCGGAGCCACCGTTGCGGAAGGCAATCAGACTGCGGCTTCTGATTTCAAATGAAAAATGTAGCGATTGGAAGTTTCCATGACTAAACACCGATGATGATGAGCTCAACGTAACTACGTGTCGGCGACACAAGAGACTAACCCTCTGATCAAACATTAAAAAACACTCTGATAGAGAAAACAAATCATCGAAAAACAAAGGTTAAAGCAGTAAAGCCATGGAAACATAAAACAATAGCAACTGTCGTCCAGGAATCGGGGATCTAAAATACTAATCATAAAGCATCGACGGAAAAAACTTCATCGGCAAGTAGACTCACTAAGGATCGGGTGATTAGTTCAAAGAAGAACCGCAATGGTGGGTGATGGAAAGACTACGAGCTCTGCAACCAACTGAGGATATCAGCGATCGAAAGCTCATAGGCCTAACCAACTAAGCAGTGGAAAGATAGTTTACTAGAAAGCCACAACGGTGGATGTCAAACCAACTACGGGTCTCGGTAATCATAAAACCATCGGCGATCGGAGGAGTTATATAGCAGACGGTTAGTCTGCTGAGGAGCCGCAACGGCAGATGACATAAGGACTATGGATTCCACTTAAAGTTGTAAAACTTTTCGATAGTGAAGAGAAAAACAATAAGACACAGAATCAGTGAAAATCAACTATTCATCGGCAAGCGGAACAGTTATATGTCGAATGGTTAGTCTGCTAAGGAGCCGCAACGATGAACGACATAAGGACTATGGCTTCCGATTAAAGTTATAAAACGTTCTGAGAGCGAAAATAAAAATATCACAAATTCAAAAACCTCAGCATCGAAAAATAAAAGAGCTAACCATCGGAACATTCAGTGTTTAGCTTCCGCAACGACGAAAAACGTAAAGACTACGGCTTCTGTTTTACTGTCCAAAAAATTCTGACAGCAAAAATTTATTAAAAAACAAAGTATTAAGTGTTCAAAAGATTTAGGCTGGGGAGTGATGAAAATAGTTTGTTTAACCCCCGAAACAGTGACAACAAAGAGAAACAAGCTCCGATTTGAACATAAACAGACTTTCGATAGCAATGAGGGAAATCATTCAGACCAAAAAGACATCATTTTCAAAACTCCACCGTTAATGCATTTGCCGACAGGAAGCAGTTTTTTGAAAAGCATGAAAGAAATTGACCTCACTTCAAAGCAAATTGTAGCAGAGGGAAGAACAAAATAGAGTTCATGAATCCACACACTACCTGGCAAGATAAAATAAAAAAGGAGGGTCCAAAATTTCAAAAAATTTGGGAGAAAAGTTGCAGCTGCAACAATTGGAGACTACCTAGTAAACCTAGATCTCTGGACAATTTCTTCCTTAAGTAACAGACTGTTTAACAATAAAACCAACATGTTGAATTCTTCTAGATGTCTGGATTTCCCAAATGGAAAATATATGTACTTTTAATCACTGATGATGGTCCAATTTAGGAAAATGGAACCCAAGATTTCAAAGTCAAGATAACTCTTTTGAGGCCAAGAACATGAGTTTCATTTTTTACCTCTGTCTTTGAGTAGCTTCCAGCTTGGACACCACATGATTGTAACATATGGTAAACAGGAATATTCATTTGTTCCTCATTCCCATGTTGTTTTGCAGTTTTGTGCTTTTGGACTTTTTTGTCCTTTTTTGAGTCCTCCTGCATGCCTTTCTTTCCATAGTGTCCTTTTGTGTGAGAGATGTATTTAATTTTCAGCTCACAAACGGAGAAGAACTTTTGGCAATTTTGTACTCATATGATTCAGTACTTTGTCTTGATACATATTGCTTTCTTAGGAGTTTCGACTCTTATTTGCATTTTTCCTTTCAATTCTTGGCATGGGATCATTTATATATAATATATTGTTTACCCTGCTTCCTTTCCATGGGTCTTTTGCTGTCACCCCCTAGGACATTTTTAGATGTGAAATGGATGGAGCCTCGAAAGAGTATTCCAAACTTTTGATCCTGAGTTATTTTACAAGGATTAAGTAGGACTTCAATGTGTTCATAGCCAATTGGGAAAACTGTTAAACTAGAAGAAATTCTTTCAGATAAAACAATAGTACACAATCTTATAATCAAGGATTTTAGTTAATCCAGAATTCTGATGCCCTCCATGCAACCAAAATTTTGCCTCTTTTATTGAAATCAATCAAAATCTAAACTAAAAACAAACAAAAATAAAATAAATCAAAAAACAAATAGCCAAATCAATTTATTTATGTACAAGATAATCAAGAAACATAAAAACCAAGAAAAATAAATTTTGAGAACTAAACCGCTAACTGGTTAGTCCTCTGCCGACTCCTGTAAATTGGACAACTTGTAAGTCAAGGGGCTAGGCTTGACTACAAAATGAGAAAGACCTACCCATTATCAAAAACTACATCTACTGGTCTTGAAAAAACTATATCTGAAACTGAAACTACTATTTTACAATCAATCTCATCAGCCCGTGAAAACGGAAGGAGATCAAGCTGGGTGTCTGATGTACTGCTAGCTTCTTTTGCTTGGTAGTTTCCCAGTTCTAGTTCAATTAGATAATTTCCCAACACAAAATTCACTGATTCATTTTTTTCTTCCAATTGTATAACATTGTGCTTCATGTGGGGCTCTCTTAATATCTTAATCTAGTTTGAACTTCCATTCTGAGGCAACCACAAGTGTGACCAATCTAAAGCAAAATACCCATTTAGTCTTGCATACCAGTCTCGATTCAAAATCAATCCATAGCCATCAGGTATGTCTGCTACTACAATATCAATGTACTGACATATCTTTTTAGTTGCAGACAATCGAATCAAGACATCCTCCATTCCTTCGACTACTTTCGCATTGGTTTTGTCTAACTGAGTAACCTGCCAGTCAGTTGGTTTAGGTTGTCCATTAATCTTTTTGCAGATTGCAAGTGGCATAACATTTACTGCTGACCCAGAGTCTACTAGACAATTGTGCACATTATGGTTTAAAATCTCCAAAGTCGGAAGGAATGGTGGGGTTTTAAACCTAGTCTTACCTCCCACACTTGCTTCAACAATCTCTTCTACAGGTTGGCTGTTGGTGGGAAATTCTTCCTCTGGTCCTTCAGGTGCTTTGAGGTCTTCTTTGACATTACCCACTTTGTATTCAATGTTGACTTGTTTCGGATCTTGACTACTAATGGTAAGTTTAGGTATTTCATCATCTGTGTTCTTGTTCTGTATTTTCTTCATATTGTCTTGAAATTTCTTAATCTTTGGAATTATTGAATTGTCTTTGTTTAACAAATCTTGGCTTTTATTTGTCACGTTTATTTCCGATATCTCCTCCTGTTTCAAGGTACCTTCGTCTTCTGTATCAAAAATTGAGACACAGTCCCATAAAAACATGGCATCATCCTTTTCTTCCTCATCATTAGCCTCTGTTCGTTTAGAGTCCAATAGCTTATTCATTACTAGTGTCATTGAATTTATCCATTGAGGACAATTTTTTTCAGAATGGGGCTACTGGTGAAAGGTGCAGAAGTTATCCATACCTACCTCCGTTAGGTTCATTGATGTAGGACTATGTGGAGGAGGTTTAGATTGATTGTTGTCTCCTCTCCTTTCATAGTAAATCTTATATGCTTTCTGAGCCTCCTTCTCTTTTTCCAAATCTATCACCCTGTTAGATAGTTTCTACATCATTCTCAACATTCCTTCAAGGTCACGTGACTACTCCTTCTTAGGCTCAGAATAATCTTCTATGCTCTATTTTTCAGCTTCTACCCTCTCAACTTCTTCATAAGTTTCTGACAATATAGTCTTGGATTTCATTTTGGCAAACATGGCCAAATCAGGCCCTAGAGCTGAAGTATAGTACTCAATCAGAACTTTATCAGAAGGCTTATCAGTTGCAGAAAAATTCTTAAGATAAGTAGCAAACCTCTAGGTGAAACTATACACTTTCTCTTTTCTTTATTTCTTCAAAGTGCATAACCCTTTCATTAGTGCTGCATGAGTTTTTTGGGCTGCATATTTATTTTTGAATATTCTTTCAAAAGTATCCCAGTCTGGGATTGAGTTTGCAGGTAGAGCAAAATACCAAGAAGCTGCTGCCCCTTTCAAGGTATGTGAAAAAAGTCTGTAGACTACATCTTCGTGTTCTCCAGCCCTTAATCCTTCTATGGCCAAGTAAAATATTTGCAAGTGATCATCTACTAAAATATTTTCACTTGGGTCAAATTTGGGCAGCATTTTCTCAAAAGCCTGAGGTAAGTCATGCAAAGGAGGTGTTAGGTTTAAAGCTGATCTGGCTTTCCAAGCAAGTGGTGGATTTGGTGGGTTGGGTGGCTGATTTGCGTTTACGCCTGCCATGAGTTTGGGTGGAGAACGAGTTGGTGAATGAACAAGAGTATGAACAGGTGAACCATAAGGTGTAATGGGCCTACTTGATTCAAAGGCTAAACAACTTCCTGTAACGCTACTTCTACCAACTCTTCCAAATCTCCAACCAACACTGAATCTTCCAAGATGGGACGGTCTTTCTTCTTGTACTCTCTTTGGGGTAAATCAGGGATAATGGGTAATCCTACAATACTCTTTACATAAGCCCTAGTATGTCTTCTCATATCATTAACAACTTTGTTATCAACAGAATACAAGTGTTCCTTCCACTTCTCTTCAGGAGTTGAATTGGGAAACAAACTGATTTTAGAACTATCACTGGTGGAGTAATTTCGAGGAAACAGGTTTCCTCGGCCAACCATGCACTGGTGGCCCTCCTTCTAGCGCCAAAACTATTGACGCCTAGAAAATCGTAGGCAACAACAGTAAGGGATTCTCCCCAGTAAACGTTCCCAACTAGCCCGTGACTATTTGGTGTAGGCCCATCCATCTGGTTTGCAGTTTGGCTACTGTAGGTCAAGTAACAAAAATAAAAGGTTTTACCGATTGTGGCCCGGTCCACCATGTATATTTTTTTGTTTTTAGTTTTAAGTATGATATGCAAGTGCCTATCTAAAATGCAGATTGATGTAGAATACAAGGAGCAGTCACAATGTGATGCACAGGTTCTTACCTCTCATCTTAAACTCTCTCGCATCTAAATCACAGACAGCAAGAAAATAAAACTAACTACCTAACCTATCCCTAGGGAGCAATATTATCATTCATTAATGAGTAATGTATTTTGTACATGCATCATGAAAAATCACAGATAGCTGATACTTCTTTCAAAACACATGAACATTTAAAGATATTTGAACAACCAGATAGCCAATTGTTTATGAACAACATTCATTACTCATAGTGGAAATTTTCATAAAATAAACCAGAGAACATTCATACAAGAACATAGGTTCACATAGTTAGAACGATCGCACAGTTAATGGACACAAAGCCGAAAACAAAATATTTCCTCTTCAACAAATCCATAGCACAACATTTGAACATTCCACCAAGCTTTCTCCAACAGGAAAATTGTAATTACCTATTGCAAAAGGAAATATTTCTTCTTAAAATTCACAAATCTCACTGGGAAAAAGTCCCTTATTCCCTCTAACTTTCCTATCTTTATACAAAAACAACAAAACCTTTGGGTTTCCCCGCCAGGTGACCTTTGGGCTCCCCCAACCATTTTAATCTTATAATTTTGTCCTTTGTGAGTGCTCATGATTCATCCAATACGTTACATTTTAGATTAAGATTTACAAGTGCTTTGAAAAAGAGACCAGCTTGAAAACTGATGAGCCATTTCCAAGCCTGGGCCTCTGTTTCTACCAATTCTATTCAATAACCTGTTGATCTGAACCTTTCACTATCTTCGGTCTATGAGCAACATCTCTGCTTCTGACTTTTCTTTTAGAGACGTCTTCTTCACAGTAGCAAACATCAAACCGGATCTGAAAACAATCTTCTAAGTCTGTCTGCAGTTAAACGAAAAACTCAACATTAATATGAACTACATCTCTTCAACAAACGTAAACCATACTAACAATAAAAATGATCATCAAAATGAGGCCTTGTACTGCGCTCTCATCACAAAAACCTTAAAATGATAAGAATATGAAACCTAGGCCACCCATACGATAGGGTAAAACACACACAGAACTGGCGGGAAAAACTATAAAGCCTCGGCAGGATAGTTTTATTAACAGCCGCAATGGCGGGCTTCAAACAGACAACGAGTTCTGCAAGATCATTAGGTCTATAAGCATCAGAAACTCTATAAGTCGGATGGTTAACGCATTACGTAGCTACAATGGTGGAAGACGAAAATACTACGGGCTTCGCAGCAAATAAAACATATCGGTGAGTGGAAGAACTAAGGACTACGAAAGAATAGTCATATTCACAGCCACAACGGCGAAAGACCATCATACTGCGAGTTCCACGATCAACATAAAACATCGACGAAAGGAAAATTTATATGGCGGATGGTTAGTCCGTTCTCGAGCTGCCATTGCGGAAGGCAATCAGACTGCGACTTCTGCTTTCAAATGAAAAATGCAGCAATCGAAAGTTTCCATGACTAAACACCGGTGATGATGAGCTCAACACAACCACCGTGTTGGCGACACAAGAGACTAACCCTCCGATCAAACATTAAAAAATGCTCCGATAGAGAAAACAAATCATCGAAAAACAAAGGTTTAAGCAATAAAGCCATGGAAACATAAAACAACAGCAACTATCGTCCAGGCATCAGGGATCGAAAAGACTAATCATAAAGCGTCGGCGGGAAAAACTTCATCGGCAAGCGAACTCACTAAGGATCGGGTGATTAGTTCAAAGAAGAACTGCAACGACGGGTGACGAAAAGACTACAGGCTCTGCGACCAACTGAGGATATTGGTGATCGGAAGCTCAGAGGCCTAACCAACTAAGCGGTGGAAAGATAGTTTACTAGAAAGCCGCAACAGCAGATGTCAAACCAACTATGGGTCTTGGTAATCATAAAACCATCGACGATCGAAGGAGTTATATTGCGAACGGTTAGTCTACTGAGGAGCCGCAATGGCGGACGACATAAGGACTATGGCTTCCAATTAAAGTTGTAAAAATTTTTGATAGCAAAGAGAAAAACAATAAGACGTGAAATCAGCGAAAAAAACAACTATTCATCGGCAAGCGGAACAGTTATACGTCGGATGGTTAGTCTGTTGAGGAGCCGCAACGGTGGATGACATAAGGACTATGGATTCCGATTAAAGTTATAAACCGTTCCGAGAGAGAAAAGCAAAATATCTCAAAGTCAAAAACATTGGCATCAAAAAATGAAAGAGCTAACCGTCGGAACATTCAGTGTTTAGCTTCCGCAACGGCGGAAAACGTAAAGACTAAGGCTTCCATTTTACTGTCCAAAAACTTTCGACAGCAAAAATTTATCGAAAAACAAAGTATTAAGTGTTCAAAAGATTTAGGTTGGGGAGTGATGAAAATAGTTCATTTAACCCCCGAAACAGTGACAGCAAAGAGAAACAAGATCTGACTTGAATGTAAACAGACTTTCGATAACGATGAGGGAAATAATTCAGACCAAAAAGACATCATTTTCAAAACTCCACCGTTAATGCTTTTGCCGACAAGAAGCAGTTTTCCGAAAAGCATGAAATCAATTGACCTCACTTCAAACCAAACTGTAGCAGAGGGAAGAACAAAACAGAGTTCATGAATCCACACACTCCCAGGTAAGATAAAATAAAAAAGGAGGATCCAAAATTTTGAAAAATTTAGGAGAAAAGTTGCAACTGCAACACAACTTTATCTTCAGAATCATTCCAATGAAATCTCATCTCCCCAAGGTGAAAGTACTCTAACTCCTTTATAAATTCTGGGGCACTCTTCACCTTGGAGAATTTGTAACTACCCACATAGAATGGGAATGGAGGGTATACAGCCTTCTTCTGATCAAAAAGGAAGTTCCCAATCTCGTTAATGTAAAGTTGCCTCACTACTTCCTTGTGAACAACATAATCTGTGGCATATATTGGTAACAAAAAAGGGGCCCTTGTCCCGCCAAACATCCTTAGGTATAGGCCTTCCTCTGCCAGGTAATAATGACCATTATCTTGTAGAATCTTCAAGGCTTCTTCAGATATGCAGTCACACTCAGGAAGAAAGATTAATCTGTATAGTGGCATTATGAAATCCTCACAAATACCCTTATAATGATTGAAATACTTATATTCCCAATACAACTGATATGCAACATAGACAGGAGTTTTGGCCTTATCCCATTGGCACTTCAGAGCTGCGAACGGCTGTGTGCATAGAATACAATCGATCAGAAATGAGCTCATATAGAACTCTGACTTCTTTTGTGAGACTCCTCCCAACACTACACTTATGCATTAGGAAAAACTATTAGACACTATATTGGCCCAGTTAAAAATGGTGCCTTGAGTGGCCACAAAGAAAATCACTGGTACCCAGCTCAGATTGTAATTATTTCCATTTTCTCTTCCAAAGATCATGTTCAACATTAATTATATCAACCTATAAGGAGTGTGCAGGTGCGTAGTTTCATATTCCCCAGAAGACCTTGTACGAAATTTTTTTCCGGGAACCATCATTCTTTTTACATTGCCAAAACATCTAGGTCAAGTCCCTTTAACCATTCTTCTGTTAGATAAGTCTGGGGTGTGGGTAGCTTATAGGCCTGAGCTACATAATTTAAGCTATAAGCAGCATAACCTTGTCCTTCAGTATTTGACAAAATCATTTTTGTTACATCAGCCCTCGGGAGGATCAGCCTATTACTTCTACACATGGAAACATTTCCAGTCGCGTGGCAACCTTCATGATTGCTTACCTCTTTATATTGGCATATATTGGTAAATCCTCTAATCCTGAATATGGGATGCTTCTATTGGTGATCATTTGGTATATATCCCCCCACTTGTACTCAGGTTCGATTCCCGTGATAGCCTTGGTATCTTCATATATAACTTCAACTCGCGTTATAATCTCTATCTCTGGATCCTCGTCCGTGGCTTGCACCTTCTTCTTCTATTTCCATGGCATATTGATAATGAATGATGAGGTTGTTTTTATCATACGACAACATGTTAGATTCAATATATTCCAAAACATATAACCGCAATTGATAAATTCTACCATAAATAGAAACAGTTTTAACCAGAAAATTTTATCGAATCATCATAATGCATATTGACCAAAATTTTGTTTCCACCCTAAGCCGCACTTTCTTGAAGTGAAAAATAAACAACAGGTTCAAAGCTTTCAAGAGGCAGCCTGAACTAGGGTCACAAGAAAGTACTCTACTACACAGGCCCTAAGGCTCCCACCACGGCACCACATCTCTCAGAGCCTACCAATATCAACATCGTCAATGAGAAAGGAAACTCGAAGATTCCCGGGAGGAAAACCTTCATGAATAACCAGGGTTTTCACCCTAAATGGAAAATTCCTCCCATGGCACTCCACAAAACACCTATTCCAACTGGCCAATGGTCGCACTCTCGCCACCTTCTGATTGATGAAATGAAGGAGTGGGGCAGACGGTGAAATGCTCGTCTGCCCACTGCCTTCCAACTGTGAACAACTGTTAGGGAAGTCTTCATGGAAAGAGCTAGGCAAAAATGGCTTGGGAAGGAAAGAAAACCCGAAAGCCCTAACTAATTCAAGAAAAACAATTATGACCTCAAAGTCTAAAAACCCCCACAAAAATGGGAAAACCTAACACAAATAAATCGCTACAACATGCACCGCCAAGCAAGAGGACAAATTAGCAAGTAAGATCCTACCTGGCTACTGATACGACTCAGAAAAGTGTGATCCCCACTGGCTATAATCACTCAGTCTACTAACATCTCCGTAGATTTCAAAAGGCCAACACTAACCGTAGAATATCTATTTGCGGCATTTTATAGTTTTAAAACGAGGGAAAGCATAATAAATGGCCTTAGGTGGGAAGCCTTGTTAGTGCCAAAAGTCATATCCAAACTGATCCCATGAGCAAATGCAAGGGCTTTGGATGGTATAAAAGAATGGTCCCTATGTTAATCAGGTGGCTACAACAATAAGTTTCCAAAACGGGACAAATATTAATTGGTAAGACACACCAATGACACCTGCATCGGCATCGAAAAAGTCTTCGGGAAGAATATCGGCTATGCATCAGACTATGCATCTGAAGCATCGGCAAGGAAATCATCATTAGTCTTTCAGAAACCTCAGAAACAAACAAATGAAACGGAGGGTAAAAAAAACAAATTCTTCCACAAACATCGAAAAATGAAACAACAAGATGACCCGATGCATCGGAAATACTTCTGATAATCAACCGGGAAGCATTGGCAAATGTTTTTCAATACCATAGACCATGGTACATCCGATGTATCGAGAAGCCTTTGCAAGAAATTTTGGAAGATTAAGACACAAATAATCAGCAAGCCTTTGAACAACTCTTCCGATACGTCAAATGAACTTCAATGAGTTCATCTGATGCATCGGATGGAAAAAAAGAAGTTTTCTTTTGCAAAAAAAAAAATCAAGTCATGAGGCACCTCTTGCAAGGTAAAGATAGACTTCAAAGATTTTCTAAAACTAGAAATATTAGGGGGCCCTAAAAAGTAAAAAAAAATTGGGATGGTAGTTGCAGTAGCAACAGGACAGTATTTAACAGATCTGGAGAGGTTTAGAGAGTTTAGAAAAGAAATGGGGTTTTTAGGCAATTTTGGCCTAGGGAAGTCATGTACAATGGAGGCTCCAAAAAAATGTACGGACTACATGAATTTATAATATGGAAGTATTTATGGGTAGGTGGTTCTATAAGTGAAACATAGAAACTTACAGAATCGAAAATGATTGAATATAACTCTTTGAATTGAAAGAACAGATAAACTAGTCAAATTAAACTAGTAAGTGTAAGTAAGCTTGGAATTCGTAACAGAAATGTATTAGACCTTATAAATGAATTTGAAATAACCTAATACATCTTATTACATCGTATTAAACCATCCAAACTCATTCCCATTAATAAGTCTCAATTATTACTGCACCAGAATGCTCAAATCCTTCATTTTGATGACTAGTTAAGCTTATACATGGAAATTTGAGTATGCAAACTTAATGAACTGAGCTATTGCAACCGTATAGAGATAAATAAAAGTATTTATCAGCTTGTACACATCATAAATAAATATATTAACTTGCCATTACATTAGAGGACTCAAAATGATGAGCAAGAGGCCCAAAATTGGGCATGAGAGAGACTGAGAGCATAGGTGAAACTTGGGCTTCACTGGAGATTGACTTGACTAACATGGAGGCTGAAAATATGACTGATAAGAATTCAATGGTTGAAAATTAAGCGCTCTATTCCTGCAAATAGAAGAGAATGGGAATGAAGGAGTGGGGAAAGGAAGTTTTAGGGCTCATCTCCCAAATACTTTGAGGTGCATCACTTAGAAGACTATGTTCACATAGCATCAAACAATTAATTCATCAACCAAACTATGTGACTGAGCTCAAATTTTTCTTTAATAGAACTTTGGACAACCTGTTTAGAAAGTAGAGGCAATTGGTCACCTATGACAGCAATTCAACCACCTTGAATCCCTAACCCTAGCCACATAAGCACCTTGCTTGAGAAAATTGGAATGTAGGACCATGTGGAGATGTTTCCCTGTCCAAGTCATCCATCTAGTTTTGCAACTACGCCCTGCTAAGTGAAATAGTTGTTGCTTTTACCCCTGACAGCTCTATGTTTTTCCCTGATTTTGAGACTAAGTCTCCAAAAGGAAACTGCGCCCTCCTTTGCAAAAACTTTCCTTCTTTTCTTCTAAGAGATTTTCTGAGTCTCCAAAAGGAAACTGTGCCCTCCTTTTCCAAAATTTTCCTGCTTTTGTTATGACAGCTTTTTTCATAGATTTTGGGCACTTTTCCTTTTCTCTCTGACTGCTTTTGTCATAAATTTTCCACTTTCTTGATCTCCTCCCTTGGCAAGTTGGCTTTCCAATTGTGCCTGACATGACAAGCTCAATTCCACATGTTATTTGCACAATAACTAATTAATGGAAATAATTAAAATCAAGTACATGCCTTAATAATAATTATTTAGAAAAATTTCCCTAGGCTAATTAATTAATGCCTCATAAATAATATTTGGACAAAATTACCTAGGTGAGGTAATCAATGCATCTTTGACCCCCCAATGTGTTGGGCATGGTCAACACTTTTATGTCAAAAAATATGGGTACATGACAATTATCCCCTCCCAAATCTACTTGTCCTCAAGCGGAAGCACCCAGAGTGCTGCAAATTTGTCTACCATGTACGAGAACTGGAGCATGAACTCATGTGCAAAAACAAAAATTTCACTTGGTCCATCAAGCTAGCATGTAAATTTTCTCAAAAAAAACAAGCAATTCTAGGGTCCCATTGCTTGCATTGCACCCCCTTCAGTGAGAATGCCTTCCAACACAACTTATCAAACAAAAATATGCCTAGATCCTATTTCCTCAACTATAAGTCTCCAAACATTAGTATCCAACATAAAAATTTATCATCACAGGAAATGAGATTCATGATGTGGAAATCATACCATTGCATTGAAAATTGGAAATTCTCAATGCAAAATTGCAAATCTGTGAGAATTCCCCACCCAACATAAAGTTCTTTATGCGCTTGATGCACATCAACATTAAATCTCACAATGATGTTGCTGCAATGACATAGGTGTGGATCCCATGTCCCATGACAATTATGGGCATCCTCCCACAACCATAAATTCCAAAATTTCTCACAATAAGATTATGTATCACTATTTTCTCCAAGAATGCAAACAATAAATACAGATAAGTGTCCCCTCATCCAACCTGAGAAGGTACTGACACTCCTACCAAAAGGTCCATGTGAACACTTCCAATGGCTCAAATCTCTGCCACTGGTCAAAGGATGCAAGAATCTATCCAATTGTGTGTATTCCTCCATAAAGACCAACTTATGCAAGATATTTTCCTCAACAACTTCTCTTGGCAGTTTGCTTGCTTATCTACCTTCCACTGATCATGTGGATAAATGTTTCTGCAAGAAGACTCCATGTGTGACATGTAATCTTCCACCCAATCCACATGCGGCTAAATGGAATCAAGTGATAGTAATATGTGCCTTCTTTGTTGATGGGAGGGTGATGGTGCATTCGGCAAGTCATCGTGAACTTCTAGGAAAGCCTCTTGCTCTTCTTATTGCACCAACAAGGAAAATTCCTTCTCCCAATTTTCATCCCCACTTGATGAGGTTGAAATAGAAGTGTGGGTAGAACTGTGAATCAGATCTCTGCAATACTCATCCACCCAACTTATGGCTTCCCCATATTCATCTTCATCTAACTCTTTCATGGGGAAGAGATTCTTTCCAAAAAACAGTTCCAGCTTTTTCTGGAAAAGACGAAGTGCTTGGTTCTCATCAAACTTGTCTGCACAATCATCAAGCACATGCAAATCAGAATCCACCTCATGTGTAGGTGTATGGGTGGTACCTAAGGGATGAAACATATATATTTGTGTCTACCCACATGTTAGGAAAAAGAATTCATTACAGAAATTGAACTCTTTACCTCCCATGGTCTTCATTCCCAAGGTGTCTCTATCCACCCAATTAATGGATCCATAAGGAACTTTATTTGCTGATCCATATTGAAAGTGATCAGCCATCTTTTTGATAGAGATGAAGACTTCATCCTTCTCCTCAATATCAATGGGTGTTTATTCCATATTGTCTTCCTTGTAGCTTTTCCCAAGCATATGCAAAACTGCTATTTTCTCATGTCCTTCCTCCACATGAGATTTCCCCATTATACCCAGAAACTTCCTTCCATGCAACACGAAAGGAGTGACATTCTCAACTCCTTTTGAAGTTGATATGTCTGAAACTTTGACTCTTGAAGGGATATTTTTGTTCTCTTCAATGAGTTTCTGGTGATTTCCAACTCATGAGTGAGCCTGTCATATTCTTCTTCCTCCTTCTTGAGTGCATTGTGGTACATCTAAGCCATCATGAGGAGATTATCTCTGTCATATAGTAGGATGACATAGATATCCTTCATATTGTCCATGTATTCTTTTAGTGCTATGCACTCCTCTAGAAAGGATTCTCCTTCCATCTCTCCACCAGAAGCTTTCCAACAACATCTTGCCACCAAAGCATTGATGTCATCAAGGGTTTTCAAGGCTTCCATAAGCCTCTCTCTATCCTCCTTTAGTGATCCACTCAAATTATGTGGCTCACAAAGAATACCCCCCTCCAAGGTTTATTCTTATAATAGATGACACATATGACCATTTTTCTTGTGGCATGGATCCACCACACAAAACGCATCCTCAACAAACAAGTCAGCCTTTGAATTTTTTGCACACTCACTTCCATGATGTGAAGTGCAAGTTATCTTTGAAGGTTGGAATGACATGTGATCATAAAACATTTCATGCCTTTTCATTTCAGCTTCATCATGCTGCAAGGGAGTCCAAAATTCTGAACTGTGTTCATCTCTCTGCATCAAATTTTTCTCCTTCAATTTTCCTAGTTCACAACCTGCTGGTGGGGGCTTATCTTCCACCTCATTGGGGAGTTCTGATGATGACTTCATATCTGATATGGGTTCTTCTTTTGGATTTTATCCAAAATATAAATTATTAACATCATGAACAAAATCACCCTCCTTTGCGCTGATTTGGTGTTCACCAACAAAGAAACCAGGAGAGAATTCTTTGCCCTCACCATTGTCCTTCATTCTGCAGTCCTCATAGGCAAGTGAAATCTTTTCAATATCCCATGGATCATATGGATGCAAGTAATAATGGATTCTGAAAAAATCAGAGCCCTTATAATCCACATTCTTCATTTTATCCTCTCCCTATACAGATACTTTGGTGGCCCGCTCTTCCACAAAAATTTCGGGTTCACACCCAAGTGGTGTGGCCCTATTTCCTTCTTCTTTAGGTGGCTCCAAAGGTGACTATAATTCTGATTTGAAATATCCTTTTGGATCTGATCCAAATGGTTTCTTTCCACCCATACATGAGCCAACATCTCTATCAGTTATCTAGAGACCACCCACAAAGAAATTGGAAGTGCATTCATTCTCCACACTACCAATGACCATATTTTTTACTGTTGGGTCTTCATCTGCACATGGATTCTCTTCCTCTTATTTCAAGGAACTTAATATTTCTCCATATTGAGTGGTACTCAGGTCACAAATCTTTGAAATTATTCTTTAAGAGTGCCCAAAAAATCTCATAATGCTTGAAGATGTAGATGGCTTTGAAGAATCTTCCCCTTTGGTTCCTTCTTCTTCTTCTTTTCTCAGAGAGGTGGAACAACTTGGTTCCTCACTGGATGGATTGTTGCTCTTGAAATAATTCTAAAAATCATGCTTGGGACATAATCCATACTTTAAATAAATATAATCTCCAAAAGAAAGGTTTTCACAAATATTCTTAGCCAAATCTACATAGTCCTCGTAGCAGTGAGACATGTTCTCGCATGCTTCAATAATCTCTGCCAAGTCTTTCTTAACCATTGGAGAATCAAATATAGTCTCTTCTCCATCTGATGGAAAATAGTATTCATCATATTCATGTTTTGGTAAACCTCCATCAACATAGAGGATTTCTTCTTCTTTATATTGTCTGTAGTACTCTTCATATTGCTCATCATAGTCATCTTCATAGTATGACATGGATGCAAATTTCATCACTGATAGATTTCTTTACAGAGGATGATCCAAGGAAAGAGATATGATACCACTATAATTATCCTAGGCCTGATATTCAAATCAGATCCCTAAATATTTCTGCAAATTAAATAAAATTTATGATATTACACTTGCAAACACTCAGTAAATTTCTGACTAGGGAAATGAAGGTATCTTGTAGAGAAATTTGTATGCAAGGGAGCCAACAGGGGAAAGAAACCAAAGGTAATTTTTATAACAGTGAATTAATTTCCCCTGACATATTTATATCAGGTACCATGCAAGTTTCAGAGTCCTCTATGCAGAAACTTAATCCCCTGCTTCTGGGTCACCCAACCGTGAAACTAGGGAAATTTATTCAGTCATTTCGACTAGGGGCTTAGGGAAAATCACAAAGGTGTTATCAGGAATTAAGACAGCATAAAATATTTTTTGGGACAGTTTGTAATATATCTGCATAGGTTTGGAGATTTGAGGAAAGAATTGGGGTTTTTAGGCAATTTTGGCCTATGGAAGTCCTGCGCAATGGAGGCTCCCAAAATAGTGTATTGCCTTAGTGAATTTATGATATGGAATTATGTATGGGTAGGTGGGTATTTCAGTGACACATATCAACTTATAGAATCTAAAATAGCTGAATATAACTCTTTGAATTGAAAGAACAACTAGACTAGTCAAATTTAACTAGTAATCTAGCTAGGGTGTGTAAGTAAGCTTGGAATTCATAACAGAAATGTATTAGACATAATAAATGCATTTTAAATAACCTAATAAATCTTATTACAACATATTAAACCATCCAAACTAATTCCATTGAACAAGGCTCAATTATTACTGCACTAGAATGCTCAAATCCTTCATTTTGATGACTAGTTAAGCTTATGCATGGAAATCTGAGTATGCAAAATTAATGAACATAGTTATTGCGACCTTAAATATATAAATAAAATTATTTATCAGCTGTTACACATCATAAATAAATATATTAACTGACTATTACATCAGAGGACTCAAAATGATGGGCAAGAGGCCCGAAATTGCGCATGAGAGAGACTGAGAGCATAGGTGAAGATTCGGCTTCACTGGAGCTTGACTTAACTGAGATGGAGGCTGAAAAATATGACTGATAATACTTCAATGGATGAACATTAATTTCTCCATACCTGTAAAGATAAGTGAATGGGAATGAAGGAGTGGGGAAAGGAAGGTTTGGGGCTCATCTCCCAGCTCTGAGGTGCATCACTTAGAAGACTATGCTCACATAGCATCAAAAAATTAATTCATCAACCAAACTATGTGAATGAGCTTGAATTATTCTTTAATATAACTCTGGGTCACCTATTTAGCAAGTAGAGACAATCGATGACCTGTGAGAGCAAGTCAACCACCTAAAATCCTTAACCCTAGCCACATAAGCACCCTCCTTGAGAAAATTGGAATGTATGACCATGTGGAGATGTTTCCTTGTCCAAGTCATCCATCTCGTTTAGCAACTGTGCCCTCCTTAGTCAAATATTTGTTGCTTTTACCCCTACAACTTTATGCTTTTCCCTACTTTTGAGACTGAGTCTCCAAAAGGAAACTGCACCCTCCTTTGCCAAAACTTTCCTACTTTTGTTCTGACAGCTTTTCTGAGTCTCCAAAAGGAAACTACGTCCTCCTTTGCCAAAACTTTCCTGCTTTTGTCATAGATTTTGGGCACTTTCCCTTTTCTCTATGCTTGCTTTTGTCATAGAGTTTCCACTTTCTTGATCTCCTCCCTTGGCAAGTTGGCTTGTCAATTGTGCCTAACATGGAAATCTCAATTCCACGTGTTATTTGCGCAATAATTAATTATTGGAAATAATTAAAATCAAGTACATGCCTTAATAATAATTATTTAGCAAAATTTCCCTAGGCTAATTAATTAATGCCTCATAAATAATATTTGGACAAAATTCCCTAGGTGAGGTAATTAATGCATCTTTGACCCCACAATGTGTTGGGCATGGTCAACACTTTTATGTCCAAAAATATGGGGACATGACATCTCCACTCATGAATATGATTGGATATGTGGGTGGAAATGGAATGCCAAAGTGAAGTCAAAAGCTCAGTATTGTTTTTGCATTAGATTGGTAATTGGAAATGTGTCAGAAATTCCATCGCAAGGGAGTTGAAATCATTAAAGAATGGTTATGGTAATTCGATGTACACTTCACTTCTATACCAATAAGATTTATTTGGAAAAGTTTCAACCGAATGGAGTCATCCATCAAGGAGTTTGAAGAACACCATAAATGGTAAGTCATGACATGGTTGTTTGGATATTCTCCTAGCTTCCCATCAAACTTGGGAATATCATAGAATAGTTTGGCGAGGATTGGAGGCCATAATGGGGCGTGTTGTATGGGATTATTTTCCAATTGTGAAAAATCAGGTAATTCTAATATAGATAAGAAGGGAAATTGATAGTTAGATTTTGGAAATTGATAATAATCATCCAACATAGTAATGCCAGTAGCACTGTAAGCTAGTTGTGTCGACACTTTAAAACCTGTTGGTGATCCCATGTATTAGGGTTGCATGGGTTGAGAGGTCGACACCTTTGGGTTAACTAGGTTATTGGGTAAGAATCCTTACATAGATGCACCCATCGGATGGGGTTGTCTCCATGGAACATTCATATCCCCTGGGTAAGGTAGTCCAGGATAAAGGCCCGAAGTGGGATCCGTGTAAGGGTTGGGTTGAAACATGTGTTCTCTGCTAAGTGTTTGACTAGAAATAGGGGTATACTACCTCTAAGTCAAATATCCCCCCCCCCCCCAAGTCAAAATATTCCCCAAAGTGAAAGGTGGAGATGGGTTCCATATCAAAATAGACATAGGCATGGACGAACCAATATGTTTAACTATCATAATTTTACTTGCTTGAGGAATGGAAGGAGGGGCCAAACTACTTGCTATAGGATCTGTGGAAGTACCACTGTGGGCCACTTGAATAGAGGGATGTAGTATAGGACGACCAAGAAAATCAGTTGGTGCAAGCATGGGCATAAACCTACTAGTGGGAATGTCACCAAGGTCCAACACAAAAGGGTTTGTGCACATATATTGCAGTGTCATATCCACCTAACCTAAATTGAGGATGTTTTGGGCTATCAAATTTCCCCAAAAAGGAAAAGTATTAATGGTTGTGCTCTGGGCCACAGTGGTCCTCAAGGGATTAACCATAGTGGGAGTACATAAGGATGTCACAAATCTAAATAAGGGTGTGGTGGTGTCAAGTCCATGTCTGAAGATCATCTACAATGTGCAGTATATGGTGAATGATATGTTGAAAAATCATCAAAGTACCTAGAATAGGGTATCTTTACAAGTACAATATGAGAAATTCTAGTCAAAGGAGGATTATCAGGAGGGGCAGGGCCTCCCAAAATAGTTTCAACTTCACCTTCAAGTTGATCATTTATGGGATCTACACTTCCAACTTTAAAAGGGATTCCTTTGTTAATATTTCCCTCGTTGGAAAAGTGATTTGAGTGTTGTGAAGGTGGATACTCTTACTCCTCAAAGTCCAACCCTTGCATTCTGTGGGAACTACGAAGGTCTCGCCGGCTATAGTGAAAATAATATGATAACAAAAACAATCCCTAAGGCCAACTACGAATGTGGGATGAACACAGCCCTATAAAAAATCTAAAGATGATCATCCAAGCAAACAATATGTAAAGGAATATTCCGAAGACGGGATGTCAAGATGCTAGAAAATATACGAGCGACAATTACGATAACCTTCTTGGACCAATACCCCAAGTTGTAAGTAATTCCCTGCAAGTAAACAACCTCTCAGATCACTGAAATGAATATTGAAATTTTGTCGAAGGAACTAGAAGGAACCTTCTTGTTGAAGGAACGACCAGTCCTGTGCATGAATGGATTGGTGGGATTATGTCCTCACAAGCTTTTTCATGTACATTTGGTGGTCAATTTCATTTTTTTGCCTCATGTATTAATCAACATACCCATATTTTCTGCCATTGTCCTTCACTGCAGTTCATTGCTTTGAATTGGGAATAGCCTTTGCCAAGATTTGAGGACGAGGGTTTTGTGAAAGTTTCAGTCCAAGGGATTTTGTGGGTTTAGGCTCAGATTTTGTAGGGTCAATTTTTTCTTTGAATTGAGCATAGCCTTTTCCAATATTTGAGGACGATGGTTTAGAAAAAGTTTCAGTTCGAGGGCTTTTGTGGGTTTAGGCTCAGATTTTGTAGGGTCAATTTGGTCGAGGGATTTTGGGGCTTTAGGATCACAGTTTGTGGGGTCAATTTGGACGAGGTTTGGTTTCACTACCACTCGAGTCGGTGAGGAGTACTTTTTTGATGTCCCTTCATCGACATGAATTCTCTATCTTAGTGCTTGATCAATGCATTATTGCTCCATTAATGCAATAAAGCTTGTGATTTGATTTACAGATGGGTTATTTCTTAATTGCGAATCAACTTATGAGGATCTCGAAGATGTTGTCACAATTCTTGATTTACTGGGTTTGTTGTTGCATCGCCTTTGCTTTGCACATATATACAAAGATTCAGGTAACCAGTATTTCCTACTATTTTCCTTTGCTTTGCTTGTATTGATTTTGTTGTGCTGCGTTTACACTAGAGATTTTGCAATTGAGGTTTTGCCACTTTGTCAAATTTGCACGTATTCCTTCAGTCTGCTTAATTGTTTTCAACATTCATTACGGTAGAAAAATATTTGCTTCGTATTTATGTGGCTCTGAATTCATCTTCTTCTTGCAATTGGAATTTCAATCTTGAATGTTTAAAATTTTAATATTTACTTACAAGTTGCATATTTATTTACAAATTGAGAGTTTCATTTTGCAAACTGTATGTAAATGTTATTTTGGAATGGGTAAGAGTAGTTCTAAAACATGGTATTTACTATACCAAAGAAAATTGTTCTTATCTTTCATATAGTTGACAGTAGAGGCAAACAGATATCACTAAGCCTGTCCCTAAAAAAATCAACATGACCGCTTCCAAAACATGCAATCCACACTGCCAGGGCACGGGTTGTTTCACTCTGAATAATTTTCATTTTTTTTTTTGGTCATGCCCTATTTGATTCCACATGAAAGAACAATCATTGCATTATGGAGACTATGCTAACTGGAGATGTTATTTCACTCTTGTTACATGGTTTTTTCAACCTTTTCCTGCTGGTAAAAGTTTCCACATTAAACCAATTTAAATCACTCAACTCATCAACTATTCGGTTTCAAATTTCTATCTCATACTGCCTTCACAAGCATGAGCTATTACTTCCAATTATATATAATAGTCTTGTAGAATATGGGAAACTAAAATAAGAAACTATAATCAAAGACACCCAATGTGCATGCAACGTTGTACATAATGTAACATCTGTTTCATTTCCTCATTCCTTTTTCCCACTTAATGAATTTCACAGCATTGATGCATCAAATGTTTTTGTCTCCCATTACTTTCTAGCATACTTCTTCTTACTAGGACTTTCACATTGATTGCACTTGAAGTTGTCACAATGGATGCAACGATTATTGGGGACACTGCATCTTACTACTTCGTTGTAGCCTCTCCCTCGTAGAGTAGTTCCTCTGTTGCAGTAAACACTACGTCAATAAATGAAAACCATGCCTTTCCTGCATCGATTATCCCATTCACTTCACTTGCATCTTCTAGCAAATTTTGGAGCATTCAATGTCGAGTTATTTCCAAGACAAACATTCATGAATATGGAAACCAATGAGGGTCTAGAAAAGTGTTCATATTTGACCTTGTTAATGCTTCACACAATGAAATACATATCTCCGCCTTCAATGAATCGGCACTTTCTTTGTATGACCAAATACAATTAGGAGTAGTGTACATAGTATCAAATGGCACAGTGAAAGCATCCAATCCAATTTTCAACCATTTGAAAAGACATAATGAGATTTTCCTAGGTTCCTCCTCAACCATCCAACCATGATTAGATGAATACCCCTTAATACCTTTATATTGCTTTAACTTTAAAACTATTCAGGACATCCAAACTATACCTGTTAATTCCATGGTTGACCTTCCAAGACTTGTCATTTCAATTTCGCATGCATCCACCATATGGAAACGGGATGGTATAGAGACTGTACGACGCACTATTTGAATTCGTGACATGTCAAGCTATAGCATTGACATAACACTTTGGGGAAATCATTTCCAAATTGAAGGAGTAGAGCTTGCTAACCTTCACGGTTTAGCTACTCCTCCAGCTTTAGTAATCAAATGCGGTCGCGTTACATAATTTAATGGAAAAACTGTTGGGACTATCTCCAATAGTACTCTTTTTATAAAGTTCCCAAATATTGAAGAAACTATCCTTCTCCATAGATGGTTTCATGACAATGGATTTCTTTCATCGTCACCATCTTTGAGCCAAATATTCAATGCCTCTCATTCTTCTCCTCGTAAAAGTATTACCATCAATGAGCTACAAAATATTCAACCGTCTGAAAAGCCCATTTGGTACTCTGTTGTTGGAACCATCACAAATGTTAACATGGATTCCTTTCATTTCCTTGCATTCCTTCTTTTTGTTGATGGTATACAATGCATGAAAAAAAATCCCACAAAGTTGGAAACATTTGACGTTGTGGTAAATGTGATGGGGAGTTTCTTGAATGTGACTACCGATACATAATAAAGGTTGACTTGGAAGATATCAGTGGACACCTTCATGGTGTTGTAGATTTTGATGATGTTGCAAACCAACTCATGGGAATTTCTGTGAAAGATCTATGCCTCCTCTCAACTGAAGAAACATTAATCGTTGAAATAGCCCAGAAGATCTGCAACAAACAATTTATTTTTACTCTTTCAGTTAGAACAGAGACCTTTCTATGGAATTGCACGCCTAAAGGTTGTAATTGTGATGGTTTAAAACATTTAACCGGTAATTTCAAGTGGACATTCAAATACACAAGTTGTTTCAAATTGATACTTAAGCATTCTTTATTGTTAGTAATGAATTGCCTCAATTCATGCTTCAACATAGCAGGGTTTTTTTTTAACTCGCTTTTAGAAGTTCTATCTTGTAATCTCATAGTTTCATTGTACAAGTTATCGCTTAACATTTTGAACCTAAATTGTTAATGCAACCTATATCGTCGCTTTTTAATAGAATACTAATTTGATATTATATTTATTTATAAAATAAACAACTTTGTTCTCTTCTTTACATTTTCCATTGTGGTAAAGGAAAAAAAATTTAAGTTCCACAATCCACTTTTAAATGTGGTAAAACATTTGGCATTGTGGTAAAGGAAAAAACTTTTAAAGTTCCACAATTCGCAAAACATTTTCAGAATGTGGGTTGTATAGGCAATGTTGCAAAATATAATTTTATTGAGTTTCCGCTTTCCACAATTTGCATTACGGGTTGTGAGTTGTGGAACTGAAAAAGGAAAAACATGTGAAAAAATGACTTTTCTGCTTTCCGCAATCTGCATTGTAGAATGCAGAACCAAAAAGATAAAACCTTATTTTGAAAATAATTTTCACAATCCGCAATCCGCATTTCGGGTTGCGGGTTGTGGAAAGACAAATATTTGTCAAAACAATAAAATTTCAACATTCTGCAATCCACATTGCGGGTTTTGGGTTGCAAAAGACAAATATTTGTCAAAACAATAAAATTCCAACATTCTGCAATCCACATTACGGGTTGCAGGTTGTGGGAAATAGATTTCCAAAAACCCAAAAAAAGTACTTGCACAATATGATTTTTGGCTGCGGAATGGGGGTTGCCAAAATGCAAATGTATATAAAATAAAAAAGAGCACTTCTGCAATCCACAAAACCAAAAAAACAAGGTTGAGTTGTGAAAATATTCACTAACGAAAAGGTTCAACATTTGCTTTATATCTTCTATTTTATATCCATAAAATTTCCACTTAATACATATAGAAAATGTGTCCTTAAAGTTCCGCAAAACATTTGCAGATTGCGGGTTGTGAGTAGGCAATGTTGCAAAATATAATTTTATTGAGTTTTCTCTTTCCACAATCCACGTTGCAGGTTGCGGGTTGCGAAACCGAAAAGATAAAACCTTATTTTGAAAAAAAAAATCGCAATCCGCAATCTGCATTGCAGGTTGCAAAAAGACAAACATTTGTCAAAACAATAAAATTCCAACATTCCGCAATCAGCATTGCGAGTTACGGGTTGTGGGAAATAGATTTCCAAAAAAACCCAGAAAAATGACTTGCGCAATCTGATTTCCGGTTACAGAAACACAAACGTATATAAAAGAAAAAAGGGTGCTTCCGCAATCTGCAAAACCAAAAAATAAGGTTGAGTTACGAAAATACTGAATTACGGAAAGGTTCAATATTTGCTTTGTATCTTGTGTTTTATATACATAAACTTTCCACTTAATACATATACAAAATGTGTCCCTGTCACCAAGGAAAGCTTATAAGTATTTAACAAGTTTACGATTTTCTTTGATTGGATGACTTTGATTATAGTTCCTTCTTTTAGTTTGCCATATTCTACAAGACTATTACATATAATTGGAAGTAATAGCTCATGCTTGTGAAGGTCGTCTGAGATAGAAATTGAGAACCAAATAGTTGATGAGTTGAGTGAGTTCACTTAGTTTAATGTGGAAACTTGTACCAGCGGGAAAAGGTTGACAACACCATGTAGAAAGAGCAAAATATCATCTTCATTTAGTATAGTCTCCATAATGTTATGGTTGTTCTTTCCTATGGAATCAAATAGGGCATGAACAAAAAAAAATTGAAAATTATTCAAAGTGAAACAACCTGTGCCTTGGAAATGTGGATTGCATGTTTTGGAAGCGGTCATGTTAATTGTTTTTTATGGACAGGCTTAGTGATATCTATTTGCCTCTACTGTTAACTATATGCAAGATAAGAATAGTTTCCCTGGTAGAGTAAATACCATGTTTCAGAACTACTCTTACCTATTCCAAAACAACATTTACATACAGTTTGCAAAATGAAACACTCAATTTACAATATATACGAAACTTGTAAGTAAATACTAAATTTTTAAACATTCAAGATTAACTCTCAACTGAAGTAACATCAATTGTTGAAATAGCCAAGAAGATCGGCAACAAACAATTTATTTTTACTCTTTCACTTAGAACAAAGAAAATACATCAATTTAGGCGTGTGGAATTGCATGCCTAAAGGTTGTAATTGTGATGGTTCAAAACATTTATTCATCAGTTTTAGTTGGACATTCAAATACACAAGTCTTTAATAAGTTTATGCTTTTCTTGTAGGCATCATGCCAAACCATGACAATGAACAAGCCAATGCACGAAGAAGACTTGTATATGCACAAAACAAATATAACAACAACAATAAGCAACATCTTCTTTATAGAGTTGCTCCTCAGCCTGTGGATATGTATTCTTCCTTCATATAATGCACAAGAGATGTGTCACGTGCTCCAAAAACTCCCTCTTGTGCTCTGGAGCCGTCAGTTTTTTTCCCTAAATGTGAGCCAAAGTGTCTTTCATCATGTTTATAATGACACTACTAACACCCCTACAACAACACCCCCCCCCCCTCTTCCCCTTCATATTTGCATACATGGAAAGACCCCTTGCTCTTGAGCATCTATCCCTGCTTGAAGCTGCTTGTTCTTAGTCTTTCTCACCTAAAAGGAAAAAAAATCCATGGAAAGCAAACTTGTGTCGCAAGATTGTTAGAGTATTTCCACAATTCACTTCCATTCCTCCCTTTGATTCTTCAACTTTTGAACCATTTTGTTGGAGCAAACTTCTTCTATACAAACCTTTTCGTGCCCTCCCCGAGGATATTGGAGCAATAAGTCTAAAATTATTTCTCATTGGCATCGCATTAAAGGAACATATGTTGTGTGGCACATTGAACGCGTATAAGAAGAACCCTCTACACCTCCATCTGATGATTCAAACTTTGATCCAATTCCCTTTCCCTTGCCCCATACCATGGATGAATGGGAACTTCTCTCTCAAATCTGACCAGGAAACAACATCCATATTGATGACCTTGAAATGCTTAGACATCATGATTTTGATAAAAATCACAATTGGACAGATAACAATTTACCCGCCCATTTCCATGAAATAGTGATATCATTCATTGACCTCAATCGCTTGTACACCCAACTACATGAAGACACCACCTCATTGTCCATTTCACTTGATTCCTTGTCTCCCACACAACACATAGCATTTGATCTTGTCATTCCCCATTTTAGAAACACTACACCTGCTCAACCACTCAAAATGGTCATTCAAGGAACTGTAGACACTAGAAAATATTACCTCATATCTTGCTTGAAATTTAGACTCCAAACTGCAATTGGACAAATTGCATCCCCACTGCTTCTCCTAGCTCCAACTAGTGTTGTTTCCTTTAACATGCATGCACTTACAATACATTCTTCTCTTCGAATACCCATTGTTGAAATCCACCCTCTTGAATGTCAATCCCTTTCAAAGCTTCAAGAAGAGCTCCGCCATATTCGCTATATTCTCATCAATGAAATGAGCTTTATTGGCCCAAAAATGTTAACTCAAATGGAAAATAATTCCATATTGGAAATATAAAATAATATTAAAGATGAATGATGATA